>PVLC010002217.1:0-11643 GCA_004027655.1 Graphiurus murinus | reverse complement strand
TTTTGAAACAGAGTCTCACTAAGTTGCGTAGGGCTTCACTAAGTAGCTGAGTCTGGCCTCAAACCCTCAATCCTCCTGTATCAGCCTCCCAAGTACTGGGATTACAAGTGTGCACCACCATGCTCCTCTTCTTCCTAGTTCTGAATGATATACTTTATATATTAGGTCTTTGGATTGGGCTGCCAGTTTCATGGCAAAATGGTGAGTTATTTTAGCCATTTCTTCAAAGTTTAGAGGCATTTTGCCTCTTCTTTAGGAGGCAATACAAAAGCTGGGCAGTTTAACAGTTTAACAGGTTCTTGGGGATTTTGTTGTTGTTGGCTTTTTGTTTTTGTGGTTTTTTTTTTTTTTTTTTTTTTTTTTTTTTTTTTTTTTTTTTTTTTTTTTTTTTTTTTTTTTTTTTTTTGGTGCTGAGGATTGAGCTCTGGCACTCAGCTTCCTAAGCAAATGCTTTCCCACTTAGCTATCCCCCAACCCAACTTCTTAGAGATCTTTACTTGCAACTTCCTAAGTTCTCTAAGCATACACATTGAGTATGAATTTCCATCATACCAATGATGGGGTTCAGAATATGTCACCCCCAAATATGGCACCTCAGCATTTGAGAAACAGTGGAAACAGGAAGATCACTCTTATCTTCTTCTTGTCCTTCTATGAAGCAAAGAATAAGACCCTCTTTTGAGAGATGCCCTCCTTATATCTAAAGGAAAGAAGTCAAAAACATAGAGACACCAGGAAGAATCTGAACAAACAGGCCTTTGTAAGTTTCCCCCAGGTCTGTATAATAAAATAGCACTCTTTTGTCTCCCTATCTTATTTCTCCATGGCTGTCCACTCTTCATTTTAATAAATAAATAAAGGTTGATCTGTTACTCTAGGTCTTCATTTCCTTATGAAGGTTCCCACATCACATAAAACTTATATTAAATAAATTTGCATGTTTTTCTCTTATTTATCTGTCTTTTCTTATAGTGGCTCTAGCCATAAACCTAGTGAGGAAAGGAAGTCTTTTTGTCTCCTACATCAAAATGGTACAGATTGTAGCTTAACCCCATGTCTCTTTTCTGATGTTCCTTAGGTATAAGACTGTATAGTCAGAGACTACATTTCCCAGTACTCCTTGCAGCTGGATATGGTCAAGTCTCATGGACAGAATATGAAAGGCTGCGATGGGTGCCTGTAGTTTGGGACATTGAGCTACTTCATCTATATCCTCTTTCTTTTTTCTACTAGCTGAACTTAGCCATGGTGGTCACCCAGCTTCAACCGTGATAATAGTGCATTTGGGGTGGGGGTGGGGTGGAGAGCCACATAGAAAGATCTCTATTGTCTGAATGCTACACAGAGCTAGACTGTCCCACAGACCTGGACCACTCACGTGGGAGGGTTTCGAGAGAAAACCTCTACATTTTTAAGTTCACTGTATTTATAGGATCTCATTGTTACAGCAGCCCAGTATTACCCCAAGGAATACATTCAAATAAATCTCTTTTAAAGAAAATTACAAAAAAAAATAGATTTTAAAGCCCAAATTGAAGTAACTTGTGACTAATCCATATCACTGGACCTCTCCATTATCATGTAAAATCAAAGGCTGATTGCAGTCCAAGAGAGGACAGGGCCCTGCAGGCATGCATCTGTTACAAAATGCAGAGTGTGTGAACTAATGCTTATCAAATACAACTTATGACTTGTTTTCTCACAACCTTTAAGATGCAATAATATAGGCCCACTCTTTTAATTGTAGTAAAATTAAAAATTTACTTAAGCTATTTTTTCCTTAGGATTCTATCAAACACAACTTAGCATATGTACTCAGCTGTTTTAGTGACCAACTTTTTTTCTCTGGCAAAAAGGTGATGGTATGTCCCTGATATTTTTCTGACCAGAAGAGAGACGGTTCCTGTTTGCCATCCAGTTGCTCAGGAATCAAGAAGAGTGACCGAGTCATTTTGGACTCAATTTTATTTCTTATCCACTCTTCCTATGCCTTCATCCCCACTAATTCATTGTCTTTTCTAAGAAGAATTTCAGGTGGCCAAGGGTAAGTGTGGAAGACGCACCAGTTACAGTGACAGGACCGGACCTTTGAAAGGTCATCCACATTAGAGTAAATAGAGACTTCCCGGCATAACTGCCACTGCAAGCATCTCCCAGTTTGGGGACCCTTGAGATGACATGGTATGTGTTTAAGGTTTGGTGCTATCCCTGGTTTCAGGTATCCACTGGGGGTCTTGAATAATGGGAGGGGGATAGTATACTAGATGTTTCCATTTCTTCTGCAGTTTAGCAAATCCTAGTGAAAAAACTAAGGGGCAAATTCATAGTCCAGCTTTTCCTGATTTCTATCCCATGCTATTTAGTGAGCTTGTGGTTGCCTATAACAGGTTATCCAAAAATACTTGTAGTCTACCCTCATATAATTTTTCTGATAGAAATCTTTTTTTATTGATGTAAAAATTTTCCTCCACCCACCATCTCCCACAAGACATTCAGTTTTTGTTTTCTCCTTGTCCTTTGCTCATATAGCCTGTTTGTCCCCAGTGGACTGTTCTGTTTGGATGAAAGAGTGAGGTCAGGAGACTTCACTTGTTAGAAACAAGAGTGATTTATTATGAAGGAAGATGGATTATAGGAGCAAGCATAGCAATCAAAATAAGCAATCACACTATAGCATACTATATACAGTGTGTACACTAACAAAATCAGGGTAAGCAACAACTTCTGGTATCATGTGCTGGGAAGTCCCTGCAGACAGCCAACCAGAGTCTTGATTGGATTGGCCCTGGATGATGCTTTCTCCCCATGGGTGAGAACTGCAGTCCTCAGGGAGTCTTTAAGTAAGTCACCTGGACAATGTAATTTTTAGGGGTGCATATTTTGCATGACCAATGTAAGCTCTGTGAGTCTTGCTTACCCATATTCCCAAGGGAGTAGCCAGCTTCCCTGAGAAAAGGGGAAATCACCTTCCCTCAGTGTGAATAATGCCAAGTGTCCTTGGGCTTGTTTTGTAGCAGAATTCCCAACCTATCTCACTACTTATTTATATTAAGGGTTGGACAGTTTATTAACTACCTCTACACGAACTTACTTCTCTTTCTGTTAGATAATCTTACCAAACGTTCAGTCTGCATCTCACATCTTCTTTCCTTTATGAAGTTGGCCTACCACTGCAGTTGGAGTGACCTCAAGTTCCTTTGTGTTCCCAGAATGCTTATTCTCTTTATTACTCAGCTGACATTTAACATTTTCTGTCTTCCATTAAACTAGTGGAGTGTGGCAGAACCACTCTGGCTTAGATGTCAGCAGACCTGAGTGCTGGATCTGTCATCAGGATATGACTTGCTTACTGTAACCTGTGTTTCCTTGTCTGTAAAATGAAGGAAATAATACTCAAGTGAGTTGCTTTGACAATGCAAAGAAATGTCAAAACATTTACAAGCAATAAAATGCTGTGTAAGGGAAGGCACTCTAACTATTACAAGCATATGTGCTTTACTGTTTTCTTCCAGAATACTTAGTATAGTGCCCCAGATAAAATATCAATAAAATGAATGAATGAATGAATGAATGAATGAACCAATGAAGAATCTGAAAACCTTGGTTCTGAAGTCTGTTCTGCCAGCTACAGGACCTCTGGCCTGACATCTGAATTCTATTCACTCTTTGGTACAATGAGAAGAGTTTGTCTAGAGTCTAGACCAGTGAGTCTGAGTTCCATTCAAGTCAATCCAGATTGAGCATGAGAGTCACACATAGGTATTAATTTTTTGTTGTTGTTGCTTTTAATTTTGAAACAACTCCAAACTTACAGAATGATTGGACATGAAGAACAACCACAACAAAAGAATTTTTTCCTGAACCAGTTAAAGTAACTTGCCCACCTAACAACCTATCACCCCTGAATATGGCAGTATGACTTTCCTATAAACAAGGACATTCTCCTACATACATGTAACACAGCTCCCCAAATCAGATGATTACCATGGTTACCACCAAGATCCCATTCAAGCCTCATGTACTGCTTCAAAAGTGTTTCCTGTAGATAGAACCTATTCTGAATCTCAACTTGCACTTAGCTGTTACACTTGTTTAGTCTCCTTTACACTGCTTACTAAGTAGTGAGGTACTAAAAAAAATCTATAAATTACATGATTAAGTTAGCATAACCCAATTGATAACAAATTGTATGGGTTCACTTGCTTAAAATATTGGTGTTTCTCAATTGGTGGTGCACGCTTGTAATCCCAGTACTTGGGAGGCTGAGACAGGAGGATCGAAATTTCATGGCCAGCCTCAGCAACGCATTGAGGCCCTCCACAACTTAGTGAGACCCTGTTTCAAAATAAAAGAATAAAACCAAGATGGAGATGTAGCTCAGCAGTAGAATGCCCCTGGGTTCCATCCCTAGTACCACACACCAAAAAAATAATGGTGTTTCTCTTGGAGATTACAGGAGATTAGAATATATACTGAGAGACTGTCATGCAAAATGAATCATCAGTAGAAGGAGGTTATGAATAAGCAACTTTTCATAAGGTTATGAATGAGCTGGGACCATTGAGGACCAAATACATTTTTAGTCAATACTTGGACAATGTGGGAAAACTATTTTACAAAAGGAGTCAGTAGAAATTTCCCTAAAGGAAAATTGCTTATTAAGAATGAAACTAGAATGTTACTTCTAAAGAGAATTTGAAAACTTTTCTTGGAGCATTGTAATTATACATCATAGTGAGATTCAAAGTGATGCATTCCCACATGCACACAGCACTTGGTGCTCTTCCTTCCACATCCACTCTGCTCCCCATCCCTTAAAGAAAATTGCTTTTGTGTAACCATTTTTTATTCACTTTTTTTTTTTTTGCAGTCCTGGGGATTGAACTCAGGGGCATTCTACCTCCCAGCTATACTCACTAAGTTGCAGAGTGCCTCACTAAGTAGCTGAGGCTGGCCATGAACCCGGATCCTCTGGTCTCAGCCTCTCAAATGCTGGGATTACAAGTGTGCACCACCACGCCCGGCTCTTATTCACATTTAAAATGTCTAAAGCCATTTTTCCTTCTCTCAAATAAGTCGATTAATCTAAACTGCGTGAAATTATACCGTTCTGATGGTCTGCAACACAGATTTAGCTTAAGAACTTCATGTATTTTAGGCACTCCTAACCATGCACTTGAGCAAGCTTATTCTATACAAAATAAGACAACATTCCATTTGAGACTTGAAAAACAATTAAGACATTAAATTAAAAAAAATATCCTGGGGATTGTCCTTTGAGGGAATCTTCCGACCCTTTGAAAAAATGGGATGTGGAGAAAGTAGCTCTGTTTACCACAAAGCCTCCCTTTTTGATGTAAAACCAGCTAAACAGAGAACATTGCATCATGCATGAGAGAACCTTCCCCTGGGTGCGTCTATAACCGGCTACAGAGTGCCATCCGCAGACTCTAACAGATGTCCAGCAGAGGAGTTCCAGGCCCTCACCTCCCTCTAGTCTCTTGTGTTAATGAGGACTCTCGATGCAGTTTAAGGCACACTAGTGAGCAGCTCTAAATCAGAGCTCATCCCGCGGAAGGAAAGTTTACAATGGGTACCTAGGCCAGTCAGTTAGAATTCCAGATGTGGGGCCCGCACCCTGCCTCTGACCAGCATCCATTTCTGCGCTCCACAGCTGGTCCATGTAAATGTGCCATATTGCTGCCCATCTGCTCAGAGAGTGCGCTGTGGCACATCTCCCTCTGACAGTGGACCGTTTTATTGAATGCTATAAATATTGAAATTCATAGGCATGAAGCAGCAGATTTTTAATGTTACTTAGAGAGACATTTGAGGCATAACCTTTGGCAGCAGCACACCCTGTTCGTATCTCAGTACACTGTGCACCATTTGGTTCAGGCTCATGAACAACTTTTCCAGGGATTTCATGGCTCTCCAATCCCAGGTAAAATGGAGTACAGACCCTGAGGGATGGTATTTAGTGTGAATGTCACCCTGCATACAATGTGCATTTGGGATATGGACTTTCCAGCCCTGTGCTGTGTTAAACCATATGTTAATGTTTTTATACTCAGAAAAGATTAGATTGGGGACCAATAAAGTTTCAAAACTACAAATAATAGGCTAACCGTTGTGAAACATGAAGCGTTCCTTCAGTTGAGTTTTTTCCAAAGTCTCTGCAATTTTCATTTTTGAAATGGCACGGCTGTATTTTGTTATAGGAAACCAGCTTATCCATATTTTATAAGCTAATATGTGCAAATTTTGTACCAGAGAGTAAACATCCCCGTTAATTTGAAATTACTGGCATGCCGTCCAGATAAGAAATTAAAAAAGAAAAAAAAAATCGCTTCGTGGTGTTTTTGCCTCTTGACCAAATAATCCTAAACAAACTCCGAGGTAGAAAGGAAGTAAATCGAAGCCCAGGAATGAAAAGGCTACAGGTTAGTTGTACATTTTCTAATTTCTGAGTTACGCTCATTGTCTGTGATGAACTGCAGGGCAAAGAGAAGCTGTTTCAAATCCAAAACGGACACCACATTTGTATAAAGAAAAAAAAGGAGTATGATTTTGCTTTATTTTGAGTTCTCCTGTGAAAACGCTGAAGAGCAGAAAGCGCTTCTGTAGCACTGGGAGAGATTTAACGGCAGAAGCCGAGTCATTCATTTAGAAGACTAAGTCGTTGGAAAGGGACTTGGTAATGCTCTCAGTATGGCGTTTGTTTACATCAGAGTTGCTAACGAAAGCTAATGTGATGACTATTAAAAAATAAAATACTTTTCCTGCCTAATTGATGCAAAGATTAGAAATGGTCAAAACCCAAGCCGAATTTCAATTATTCATCTGGCATGCCGATTTCTCAAACCTAGGATGCTTTTTAGCTTTGCTTCATTATCATTTTCTGATTGCTCTGTGGTCTTTGCGATTTTTTAAATAGCAACTTGCCTCTTTATTAGTGAAGTTGTAACATTCCAACAATAAGCTGTGTCATTGCTCAAACATTTCCCTGAGTTCCCAATCAGCAGAGTTATGTAAGGTGGCAGGTTAATAAATGCGACACACTGAAATCATTTGTACCAGATTATCTCTCCTTCCAAACTCTGACAGATGCTAAGTCCAGCTGGTAAAAAAAAGTTTATAGGCGAGTTGGATCTGGGGTCTTCACACACTCCACAATGTTGGCTACCAATGCTTGTTTTAATGAGTCACGGATTGCCTGTTTATCTTCTGCTCCCTGCTGTTTCTGCATTTTCTCTTCCAGAACAATCCTAGAAACACATGCTGCTACAGACGCTGGAGCAATGTGTGTAGACATTTGAGCCAAATTATTATAAAGAACTCTTTCTTCTCTGATATTAAAAAAAAAAGGAGTGAGAATTGCACATTGCCTAGCAAATCGTTATCTCAGATGGTCACTGTGACATGCTCAATATGGCCTACCAGAAAAAGTTGGAGACATTTGAAACCTTAACAACTACACAAAATGACACTGTAATTGGCGGGTTTTGTTGTTCATGTTCTGGCTCAGCTAAAACTGCTCTAAACACTTTGTTTAATGATGTTACATTATGACAACACATGGCTTCTATACAGCAAGTCATCATGTTTAACATGCAACTACACAGGAAAAGGAGCAAGTGGCCAGGAAACTGGACCAGGAGCTACCCTTAGAAGTTCTCTTGACACATCAAAAATGATTAAGCATAAAGCCTCCGAAAATGTCGCTTTCATTAGTGGCTCATCTAAGTCTAGTTCCCAATTCAACTGGTCTAAGGTGACTTCTCCAGGAGAGCTGCTGATGTGAGTGCATATATGTTAGGAGAAGAGAGTGTTGTTTTCAATAATATTTAATATTTAACATAGGAAAAGAGCTTTAAAAAAAGGAAAAAGAGAAACATAAGAACAAAATCATGCCTTAAACAGATTATTTACTGAAATTCAGAAAATTTTCTTTGCACTTAAAAGTGTTTTTTTTTTTTATTTTAACATAAGAAACCACACATTCTCTTCCAAAAAGATTTGTTGTAATTATCATATTTTTTTCCTTTTTAATAAGGTTTTTGGTCATTTTCAGAATAGCTAACTTTTGCTATTAGAATAGAACAATGAAGCTGGATGGAGTGGTGCATGCCTGTAAACCAAGAACTTGGGAGGCTGGGAACCTGAGGTTTGCAGGTTCAAGAATAGTCTCAGCAACCTAGCAAAACCCTGTTTCAAAAACAAAAAATAAAAAGGGCTGGGAATAGAGCTCAAAGATAGTATGTCTCTGGGTTTAAACCCTAGTAACACTAGAGAGAGTGAGAGGAAGAGAGAGAGAGAGAAAGAGAGAGAGAGAGAGAGAGAGAGAGAGAGGAAAATATACAATGAAAATTAGACATAGCCTTGACCATCAGATATTTTGATTTATCATGACATGGGGGAGTTAACTGGTAAAAGTAAATGCACAATTGATACATACATAAAAACAACAGATGTAAAATAGTTTTGGTGGAAGAGTTCAGTTAAAGATTAGTATGGCAGGTTGGAAAATGTTTGGCATGATATTGGTGGATGACATTTTTTATTGAGATAATTAAATTTAGGAATGGAAGTTTAGACAAAGGAATATAAAATTGCACTGTAAAATTTGGGTTATTCAGGGAGAAACCCTGTAAGAACGAACAGAAGCTGGGTCTGTCCATGAAAGCAAGACATTATGGCAAACAGATTGACATAGAAAGGCTTGAAGGTTAGTGTTAAAAACATTCTACAAAAGCCGGGCATGATGGCATACACTTGCAATCCCAGCATTTGGGAGGCTGACACCGGAGGATCCGGGTTTGTGGCCAGCCTCAGCTACCTAGTGAGGCATTCCGCAACTTAGTGAGACCCTGTTTCAAAATAAAGAATAAAAAAATAGGGCTGGGGGTGTAGCTTGGAGGTAGAATGCCTCTGAGTTCAATCCCCAGTACCGCAACAAACAAACAAACAAACAACAAGAACAACAACAAAAACAAAAAAACAGTCTTCGAGTCCAGGAGAAATCAGGAAACTGACTAGTGGTATGTGGCACAAGGTGAGGATACAGTGGGAAGCATTTTGAAGAAGACTTAAACAGAAATGTGGAGTCTGAGAGACTTTATATCATTCTGAACATTGTTTCACTATTTGAGAAAGTATGCAGGAGATTTTTCTACATATCACTCAATGCAGTTTATAGACAAACTTTGTGATAACTGATATCCAGAAAACACTTCATTTAAGAAATAATTCCTTATTTTTATTTTAAATAATCAAGGGTTTAACACATTGTGGTTTGCTGCCATTTTAGATATCAAATAACATAGCATTCAAATATTGTTTAAGATTTACTTCAGGGGGAGATACTGGGGATATGTTGGTCAAAGAATGCAAAATTTCAGATAGGTAGGAAGAACAAGTTCTAGAGATCTATTTATTGTACAACATGGTGACTATTGTTAATAGCAATGTGTTGTGTACTTGAAAATGTTGTCACCACGAAAAATCAATGACTGTGACATTGATTAATGCTTAAATTAATTGATTCAATTTAGCCATTCCACAATGTAGACATATTTCAAAACATTCATTATATAACACACACACACACACACACACACACACACACACACACGACTTGTGAGGGGGCAGTTACTGACTTTGCTAAGTTGCTGAGGCTGGCCTCTGACCTGCAGTACTCCTGTCTCAGCCTCCCAAGTACTGGGATTACAGGTGTGATGTAATCACCGTGCCCGGCTTGTCCCCTTTCATCCTGAAGTCACCTCAGTTACTTTGGAGGCAGAGGGTACAGAATGGGAGGAGTCACACCTTTCCTCACACTTCAGTAATGGAAAAGTAGCTTCTTAATTTCTTTAAAAAGCTAATCTAATTTTCATTACAATGGACTGGTGGGTAGTAGGAAAAATACTGTATTTCAGCAATTTAAACACTTTCTTTAACTGACGCAGTCTCCTTAGGCAAATATTCAGTATTTTTCAACGCTCCTATTGCCCTTTTCAGCACTGCATGTTTAAGGAGCAAGGGGCTTCCGGGTCCTCTCATGTGGACAGGGGCAACTGTCTGACATTCTGGAGAAGGCAAAACCATGCAGGGAGTGAAAGAGCAGTGGTTGTCAGGGAGTTGGGAAGAGGAGAGAGAACGGATGAAGAGTAGAGACACGGATGATTTTTAAGGCAGTGAAATGATTATTCTATACACTACTATAATGGTAGGTGCATTTCGTTATACATTTGTCAAAACTTGTAGAATATACTACCCAAGGAATGAGGAATGGGCCCTAATGTAATCTTTGGACTTAAATTAATTAAATATACAATTAAAATTTTTTAACAAGTCTATATCTCTAAAAACTATAGGGATGGGAGCTGATGTTACTAGATGAAGAAACCACAAAGAATTGCCATCTATGTTAAAGTTTTTTTTTATTGATTAAGGAATCTACATTTCTATCAGATTGTTGATTTTGATATTTCAAAGGAGGAAGCACCAACCCAAGGCTAAGGCAACAGAGGATCTGCAGGCTGTGACACGATGTGATGGGGACTATCTAACTCCGCTAGTACTCTTATTTGGGTTGCTTTTTTATTGCCAATGCTCTGGTTATAAATTCTATGAATTTAAATAAATCTGCCCATCCCTGTCTTTCCCAAATGCCCTATTACTTTTAGCATCTGTCTTGCAATTTCGCAGAACATGAGGCCTTGCAGGAACACACACACTGCATTTGAGCAGAAATACCTGTGTTTCTGTGCTTCCTTTACAATGCCTGTTTCTTGTCCATTGACTACATTCCTTTCTCTACTGTCTAATATGGATAGCCCGATACTTTGAAAATACTAAATTGGTGTGTTTCTACCCCTACCCTCTTTTCCATAATTCTCTAGCGTCAACTCTGACATTACAGCCCCAGGAAAGTGGAAGAACAGAAGCTACTGTGAGGTACAGGAGAGGAATACATTGTTGGGGAAAGTATCAACAAAATTAGAGGTAGTGGGGTAACCTACTCGTGTGTGTGTGTGTGTGTGTGTGTGTGTGTGTGTGTGTGTGTGTATGTGTGTGTGTGTGTGTGTTTCTGGGGATTGAACCCAGAGGCTTCTTTTACTTAGCAGTATATATTTAAGGATTTCCCATGTCTGTTTGTGCTTTGATAGTTCTTTTTTAATTTTTGCCACTGAATACCTTGCCCCATTGTATGGATATTGTTTGTCCATCCACCTGCCTTGGTGGATGTCTTTCAATTATGTTTTGGCAATTGTGAATAAATCTGTCATAAACATTCACATATAGGTTGCTTAACATGGCAAAACTTATAAGGATTAAAGAAAGTCACTTTTGTTAGATTTTCAGCAGTTTTCCTATGAACTTCAGATATTGATGACACTAATCGTGAGAAAGTTTGAAATTGATTGTATTAAAAAACCTTAAAGGTTCAGAAAAATTGCATATGAACTAACACACCTTTTGCATTTATTGATGCCATGCTATAAGTCAGACTTAAGGTATTCTTATGCATCTGGGAAATCAAGAAATTCTTATGCACACAATTTATTTAGTGGTATTTTAGCTTCTGTGTGTACAAGCCCTCTGTGTTTCATTTTCTTTTTTTTTTTTTTTTTTGCGGTA
>PVLC010002216.1:0-119599 GCA_004027655.1 Graphiurus murinus | reverse complement strand
AGGAGGAGGAGGAGGAGGAGGAGGGGGAGGAGGAGGAGGAGAGAGGAGAGGAGAGGAAAGGAGAGAGAGAGAATTCGCCAAGATCCACCTCCAGCCCTGCCCTCTGCCCTGGCATCCTTCAGAGACTCACCTGGGAGGTGGACTGAGGCCTCGGGCTTGTTCTTTAGCTGTGCTGGGGTTGGGGGAAGGAAAAGCTCAGCTTCCTGAACAAAAGTGAATTGCCTGGAATTTTCTTTCCATCACGACAACACTCAATGAAGGACAGATAACCCCTCATCTTCGCCTCCCAAATCTAGGTGATATTAAAAAGAAAAGAACCTAGGAATCCACCCCCTCTCCGACAAATACCCACTGACTGGGGCTATGGGCCTGCCCTGGTTCCCTGGGGATCCTCTCCTCCACCCCGTGCTCCTGTCCTGGTCCCCGAGCACTCTCCTTGCTCCCTCGGGCTCTTCCAGGGAGACAGTTTTTCATTTAAGCTGCCGCAATATCTGCTCAGACAATCATCTCTCTCCACTTTCCTTTGGTAGCTCATCGCTGTTCACTGCAGCCAGGACATATTTAAAAGTGAGAAACTTTAAATTAAGTTTGAGAGAGTTTGAGAGAAAGAAAATAAACCCTCAACTATCCTTGCAGGTGGGAAGAGGGCTCTGGCTGCTGGTGGGAGTCGCTGTCCTTTATCTCGGGACCTTCCAGAAACCCAGGAAGTTCTTTTTCCCCCTCCCCCTCCCCTCCCCCCACCCCACTGACCAGGTGAATTGAATAGGGAACATCTACCCAGCTCCTGTAAAATAGATTCGTCCTCACAGGATGGGGAGAGCTGGCTTACAGGCTCTGCAGGGTGACAGTGGAGGCAGGGGCACTCAAGGGGAATGTCACACCTGGCCAGCATCCTAAGCCTCTCTTTTTGAGGAGGGACAGTGGCCTTGGAAGGGAGGGAGGGAGGCGTTAGCTCAGCCTACACCTGTAGGCTGCTAACCTGAGAGATCTGGGAGGGGATCTGCCCTCCTGTCCTGGCCTCACCCCTGGCCCCCAGGGTCTCCCAGAATGGGCGAGTCTCCAATGAGGTCCTCTCAGGTGCTGGGATCTGTCCTTGGTGCTGCTTTGAGAAGACCCATGTTGAAGCTCACCCCCTTGCTTCCTCTGCCCATGGCCACCCTCCATGCCCAGGCTGGGCTGGGTCAAAGGGCAAAGACTTGTTAGCCATAGCATGGGATACGAAGCTTCACCACCCCAGAGATGGAGCCTCAAGTCTTCCCTTCTTCCCTCTGGTTTTAGACTCTTGGGAACACAGAACTCTGACTCCCACATCTCCCGTAAGCGTCTCTGAGCATCCTACGAAGTGGGGCAGGTTGAGGCTGCCCGGGGCACAGGTGCCATCCCTCCCTGGGAGAGTGGTTCTGCTCCAGCCATTGCAGCAAACATCCCTTCCCTCTTCTTTCCGTGCCTATGGTGAGAATCGAGGGATAGGGATTTGGGGTATGGGTGTGGGAGAAGGTGCCAAAGAAGATGCTGGGCTTGTTGGTTCCTGTCAGTTTCAGGTCTGCCTAGGGGACATACGAACAGATGTGTCTGCAACCCCTACCTACAGAGTTGGGCCACGCAAGTGTAGGCATGTTTAATCCTTAGAGTGCTTGGTGCACAGAAGCATGAAACCAGTAGAAGCTACCTACTAGACCTCAGGGCCAGATGGGAGAGGTGGGGCCAAGCTTATCATGGGGAATGTAACTTGAGGCTTTCCCCTGAGCCAGGCCCATGGATTCCTGTGTGTGTCCCTAGGAAGAGGGAGGAGACTTAAGCAAAATTAAAAAGAGAAATTTGATTTAAAAACCTTGGGGGATATTGACAGCATTCCTTTGGCATCCCGCTACTCCAAGAGAGGAATATAGGACCTTCCTTCCTGGCCTTGTTCTCTTCTTCTGGGGGCTGCTTCATCTCCCGTTCCATCCCCATGACTCAGATGGGAGCTGTCAAACACAGTATTCACCCTTGCAGTCACTAAGAAGGCACATGACCAGCTTCAGCCAATCAGGAGCTTTCCCTGAGACTATTCAATTGGAACTAAGGGAAAAGAGTCAATCTTTCTCTGAGCCCAACATATCAAGAAAAACAGAGGAGTGTGTGTGTGTGTGTGTGTGTGTGTGTGTGTGTGTGTGTGTGTGTGTGTGTTGGGGGGGAAGTTTGGAGAGCATCCACACTTCTGGTTCTGGTCATCTTTGTTCTCCATCTTTGTTTCAGTCAGCATTATCACTGCTGTGATATAAATACCTGACCACCACAACTTAGAGGAGGGAAGATTTATTTGTTGCTTATGGTTTTAGTCCACAGAGCTGGCTCTGAGGCATAAGTGGCAACAGCAGGATGTGCAGAGGGACGCTGCTCTCGTTACTGAACCCAGAGACAGAGAGAGGGAGAGAAGGGGGCCCACGGCCATATAAAGTCACCAAGACCACACCCCCATGATCCGCCTCCTTCAGCCCTGCCCCATCTGCCTGTGTTACCACCAGATAAATCCATTCAAATTATTAACCCACCAATGGGTTTATCCACTGATGAGATTAGAATCCTCATGATTCAGTTATTTCACCTCTGAACAGTTTTGCATGGGCCATCCTGTACCTGAACCATAACATACCCTTCTGTGCCTCTCATGGCTTGGTCACGGGGACCAATGAATTGTTCTTTCCATCTAACTATTGCGAATTGGGATTCTAGAGCTTAAAAGTCTTGACTAAACCTTGGTACTAGGTGATCCCAAGTGTATGGACAGTGGGCTTGGCTGGACGTGTTGGGAGCCTGGCAGAGGTCATGGTGTACGTGGAGAGGGATGCCCAGCGAAGCTGGCACTGTAGCAGGAGGATGGCAGGGACATCTGGGGGCAAGGCAGCGCTGGAGAACACAAGTAGCGCCCGGCAGGAGCTACAGAGAGTTGGGGTGGGCGGGAGGGGAGCCCTGTCACATAACTGAGCAGACTTATTTGTGAAATCTGTCATACAAGAATCGATACAATCTAGCATTCCTTTTATTTCCACTTGACTTTACACCTGGGGCATTTTCCCTTAAAATTAAATATGACTTGAGAATGTGATTTTTAATGACCATATAGCATTCCATCCTAGGAACCTAACATAATCTATTTAACAAATCCCCTAGTGTTGAGGATTGTAAATAAATGGTCTTCATTTTGTTTTGGTGGTTTTTTAATTTTTATTTTATGTTATTGTATACTGCACTGCTAGGAACTTCCTTGGAAATAGATCTTTGTGCACGTCTCTAATCATATCCCTAGGAGAAATTGTTATAAATGGAATTGTCTTCTCAAAGGGGAGGGACATTTTAAAGCTTCTAATCCATACAAATAGATTGCCTGGCAGCAGAGCTGTGACAAGTCACTCTTGCCACAGGATAGAAGAGCTCCTTTCCCTCAACCTTTGCCAGCCCTAAGTGCTATGATTATTTTAAAAAGCTCGGCTAAAATTATAGGCGAAATGCATATCTCACTGTTTTAATTTGAATTTTTTATTACTAATGATGCTGCAATTTTTCATGTATTTATTGGCTATTTGTAGTTTTCTTTTGTAAATTTCTTATTTAAGTCCTTTGCTCATTTTTCTAATGAGCTTTTCTGATTTTCTTATTGATCTGTTAGAGTTACCTTGCCTGTCACACAGGTTATAAATACTACGTCCTGGTTTTCTAGTTTGTTGTTTGATTTTTAATTTCATTCCCAATAGCTTGATTTACATAATGGCTTAATTTTTATGTCTTCGTATTTGTCATTATTTTCCTTTGTGGAAAAAAAAAAGTACAGCATGGAAATACCTTGCACGCTCCACAGTCGGATAAATAAATATTTACCTATATTTTTCTAGTTCTTCTAAAATTTAGTAGTTTGAACTTCTTCATCCACATAGCATTTATTATTTATTTTTGGTACTAGGAGGTTGAACCCAGGGGCATTCTACCTCTGAGCTATACACCCAGTCCTTTTTATTTTAAAACAAGGTTTCACTAAGTTGCTGATGGCATCGCTAAGTTCCTGAGGCTGGCTTCAAATCCTCCTATCTCAACCTCTCAAGTACTGGGGTGACAGGCATGTGCCACTGTGCCTGACCATCTGGCATTTGTTTTGATGAAGGTGAGGAAAGGATTTAACTTTTTCTCCTCGCAAATAGTCAGTTATTTGTCCAACATCATGCGATAAACAGTCCATCCTTTGGGCACTGATTTGCAAGAGCACACGTCATCACCTGCTAATAGTTTTCAGTGCTAGGCTCCATCTCTGGGTTTTCTGTAGGTTCCCCTGGTCTACAGTCTGCCCTCCATGCCCACTGGTCCTGCAAAGTGGATTCAACCACTCACAGATTGAAATTGTTTGGGAAAAAATATTGCATCTGTACAGAACATGTGCCCAATTTACTCTTGTCATTAGTCCCTACATAATACAGTATAACAACTATTTACACAGCAATTACATTGTATTAGATATTATAAGTAATCTAGAGATGATTTAAAGTATATGGGAGTATGTGCGTAGGTTCATAAAAGACATAAGATTACAAAGGGAGCTAATTATGCAATTACCCAACTATTTTAAAAGCTGGTGTAGTGATATATGTGTACTTTCATTAATACATTTAATATCAAGGCCTAGAGGCAGGTCTGTTAACTACTGAACATTTGAAGTTGCAACACGTGTAAATGCTATTGTGAGACACCTGTAATAACCAGTTTGATGTGAGAGCATCTGCAATTTCTACTGGCGACAAGCTGCTAACTCTACTAGTGTTTGTTGCCTACGTATTCATTTCTGACTGCAGCTATCAGAAATTACCACAAACTTACATTTTTGGAGGTTAGAAGTCCAAAATCACTGTCAAGGGGCCCAAACCAAGGTGTCAATTATGTGGGTGTGTTCCTTTGGGAGACCCTGGGGAGATTTTTTTCCTTGTTTCTCACATCTTCCAGAGCTGCCTGCATCCTGTGGCTCGTGGCCTCTCCTAACTCCGACCTCTGTTTCCCTCATCGCCTCTCCTTCCTGGACTCTGACTCTCCTGCCTACCTCGATGAGGTCTCTTGTGATGACGTTGGGCCCACTAGGACAGTCCAGGACAATCTCTCCATTACAAGAGCCTTAACTTAATCAGGCCTGCAAAGCACCTTTGGTCTTATTAGGTCTCTGATTCCCATATCTCAGGAATTAGGAAATAGATATCTTTGGAGACTATTTCCCTGCCAGCTACTCCTACATTCATACTCTTACATTCATAGGATATGCTGTTTCAGTTGGAGATTAGTAAAAATAAAGATGCAAAAATTTTCCCACTCAGGTTCTCATGACCTCTACCCATGAACCTTAGACCTATGGTATTAATACCTATAACAGATTGTCATCCCAAAAAGTAGGACCAATTTACTCTTTTCCATAGGCTATGAAAGTGTCCATTTCCCTCAGGCTGTTATCTATGCCAGGTTTTATCATTAAAAAAAGGGAAGGTTAAAAAGAATTAGAAAGGAAGGAAAGATCTCTCTTTGTGAATTTGAAAGGGGGGAGAAAAACACATACAACTGAGGAGTTGACTCTATTGAGACATCATACTACCTTTTAATCTCAAAACTTGCTTGAACTTCCATATCATCTTTTGGTATTTGTGACTCTAGCTTTCTGTAAGTGGCCGGATGACACGCACTGTACGCTTTTCAGGCTGTGTGGTCTCTGTTGCAGCTACTCAGTTTGGCCATCCTCCTGTGAAAGAGCCACAGATAATATTTGTTTACACAAATGAGAATGGCCGTGTGTGTGTCCCAGCAGAAGTTTATTTACAAAAGCAGGTGGTGGGTCTGATTTGGTCTGCAAGCCATAGTTTGCCAACCCCTGTTCCAGAGCAGCGCTTTCTATTAAAAAAAAAAAAAAGTACAATGCAAGCCGCGTATATAATTTAAAATTTTCTAGTACCCGCATGAAAAAAAGTGAAATGAAGCAGATGAAATTAATATATTCGATTGGATCCAACATATTCAAAATATTATCATTTTGACATACAATCAACATAAAAATTGTTGAGATGTTTTACAGATTTTATTTGGTAGCCTGTAACCACAATCTGCTGTGTTTTCCATTTGCAGCACATTTCAGTGCAGACCAGCCACACTGCAAGGGCTCAATGGGGCCCATGTGGATACCAGATGCTGCATTGGTCAGCGTAGTTCTAGAACATACGTCTAAGTCTAATTTTGTGTTTTCTTTGTAGGAACAATTTTTTTTCCTGTTAAAAAATTAAATTTAGGGGTAGGGGTATATATCAGCGGTAGAGAGTGTGCTTGGGACATGTGAAGGTCACACATGTGAAGGTCAATCCCTAGCACCCAAATAAAATAAGATAAAATAAAATAAAGTAAAAAAATTGAGCTACGATAATTTAGGCCTTGAGGGTTTTAAGTATTTTTGCCTGCTATACGGAGCACATTTCTTCTATTATATCTTTGATTATTGCTTTGGTTATATTTTCATGTGTACTTTAGAAGCAATAATTGTTTGTATATTAGGTCTCAGTTATCTCTCATCCTCAACCCTCATTTCTCTTTTATTATTTTAGGGTCTTTTTATTTTGAGTTCTGGGGCAACTTTTAAAGTTTATCCTCCACACATCACTAATTCCATTTCTTGCACTAGTTTTTTTTTTTTTTTTTTTTAATCTTTACAGTTTTCAAATGAAGATTCAGGAATTATATTATTTCCTTACTATTATTTTATTGCTGCCTTCCTCTCAGCCAGCAAGCTCCTTTTTCATTGAAACCTTCTTCCCACTTTAAATTCAACTTATTGAACATAAAAATAAGTGTATTCAGATGGATGTGGTGACCTACACTTGTAATCCTAGTATTGGGAGCCTGAGACAGAAGGATGGCAAGTTCGAGGCTAGCCTCAGAAACCTAGCAAGACCCAGTTTCAAAATAAAAAATAAAAAGAACCAGGGGTGTAGGTTGATGGTAGAATGGCCCTGGGTTCAATCCCTGGTAACACACACACACACACACACACACACACGCACACACACGCACACACACGCACACACTCACACACACATAGTTTATTCACTTAACCTACTAAAACCTTGAAATATATAAAACTAAATTATTTGGTCTTTTAGTCAGCTATTGCGGCAGTTATGCTGTGTAACAAATCACCCCGAACACCATAAACAACAATACGTATTGCTCTTATGCTCACAAGTCTGGAGATTGGCTGGGGTGCTTTCGTCTCAAGCTGTGGGCCTACATGTTAATTGGGTTGGCTCTGTTCCATATCTCATTTGGATCAGCGGCCACCTGGGGCATGTTGCTTTCATAATGCAAGTCAAAGTTCCCTGAGAGGCAGAAAGGAACACTCTATGATCCCGAAGGCTGAGGCTCAAAACACACGCACAGTCACTTCTACCCACTTACCATTGGCCAGAACCAGTCACGACCAAACTCAAGATCAATCGGGTGGAGTTTTATCACTTCACTCCTTCTCACTTGTTGTAAAGAGACAGTGACTTATAAAACTGCTGTGACTTATAAAACTGCTGTGACATAGTACTACATACCTATTAGAATGGCTAAAGTAAAAACCAAACCCAACCCAAACTGATGATACCATGTGCTGACGAGGATGCAGAGAAACTGGAACTGTCACTGATGCTGGAGAAATGCAAAATGGTACAGTCTTTTTGGCAAACAGTGAAGCAGACTTTTTATAAACTGTATATACATCTGCTATATGACCCAGCAATTCTATCTTTAAGTATTTGTCTAAGAGAAATGACAGCTTATCCTAAGTAAAAGAAGCCAGATTCAAGAGACTACATGATATTTCATTCTGTTTATAGGATATTCTGGAAAAGGAAATACTATGGGACACAGAACAGATGACTCAATTAAAAACTAATTGAAAACCAAAGCTGAGGCCTTCCTAAACGTGCCTTTTGTTTCTTTTGGTAAATTCTTTTCATAGACGGCTCTTCTCCTTAGTATACAGTGATATAACTGTTGTCTTATATTATCATATATTTCATTGCCTGTGTGATTGTGTTTTCCCCCCTCTCCAGTTTTAAATAAAAAAATTTTTCTATATGAATCTGATGTTTAACCACAATTAAAGAAGCCCTTGGCCCTGTTCAACCTAGCTGGTTGTTATTTTCTATCTGATTTCAAAGGTCAGTTTTCCATACTGGTTTTCCTGTCATGCATGCCTGGGCCTGGTCAGCCAGCACTTCTGTAGGATATGTTGGTACCAGGAACAATCCCAGGACAGCAAGTCTCAGGTGCAGGGGATCCAAGTTTAAGAAAGGATGTGTGAATCTGTTGATGTCTTTTGTGAGCCTCGAAAGAGAATGCTACACAGGCCTTCAGATTGCTGAGCGGGAGGAAGTTGCAGGGACCGAAGGGATAGAACGGAAGGAGTGCAGGAAGGGCTGTTCCATCCCCTGGCTTCGCCTCGATTCAGGGGGATGGGGTGCTATCCATGCTCAGCGGCCCAGGGGGCCCCACTCTGCCAATTTCTTCTCTAATTGAAACCCTCCTTGCCCTCCTGCATCAGCCCCAGCTCGGGTTCCCAGCAGGCAGATTGCACATTAATAATTAGCAGATTTATGGCTAAGGAGGCTGCAGAATTCTGCAGAGAAGAGCTCCAGAGCTCCCCAAAGGAAGCTGATGGGTTTGGCTTCTGCCCCTGGCTTCCTCCTCTTGTTCCTGAAATTATCTCCAGGCAATCAGGAACTTCCTCCCACCCCACAGTCTGCTGCGGGTGTGCAGGCCCCTGCTGGTCTCCTTGGGCTCAACTTTGAGGGTAGTGCAGTGGGGGCAGTGACAGCATGGGGGCCCAGCTGGGGCTAGAGTGTGTCGCCTGCCACTCAGCCGCCATCCTCCAAGCGCAGCTTTCTTGCCTCTTCCCTTAATTTCCTTGGGTCAAGCTTCCATCTTGACTGGCTGGTTTGTGATCTCGGGAAAGGCTTTCCTCCTAGGCCTTATTTTTCCCTTCTCAATTATCCTGGGAAGTGACTAGCCCTGGGAGGAGAAATAAGCTCACTTTCTTCTCTGGGCCTGTGTCTGTTAGTCCTTCACTGAGCTGAGCCAGCTTCTGCCTACTGGAGGCAGGCAGAAGCCAGGCAGAGAATGGTTGCTGGGATTAATGTTCACAGGCGTGCTGGACTTGTGGATCAGAGAAGCCATACCCATTGTGGCCTTCAGGTACTGTGCAAAACATCCCTCTGTTGGCCTCTAACCTTCAGCAACCTTGGAATCCTCACAGCCTGGTCTCAGATGTGCTAGCAGATCTGAGGAAAGGGTTTCCTCCCCATTTGGGATGGAGAGGTAAAGGGGAGTCTGACCCCTGCTTTATTGAAGCCCCTTAGTGGTCTCTGCATGGGCTAGAGGGATGCTGGCACCTATGGCTGCTTGGGGAGGGGGCGATGGTGGTGGAAATGTCTGGAGAAAATGTTGGAAGGCACCCTCAGGGACATTTTGAGGTGCTAGGCTGTTGTTGGGGGTAGACAGTGGATTTACTGTAATTTAACAATTCCTGGGATTGGGGCTCTGTTTTGCAGCATCTATTTGAAAAGCAAGGACATTCTAGTGACAGTGGTTATGGGCCAGAGACTTGAACAAGGTGCTAGGAAGCTCGGAGGAGGGAGCATCCTCCTCCAGGTGGGGAGGAATGGTTTCCCGATGGCTCTGGTTTGAGTGGCTTTCCCAGGATGTGTCAGGGACCTTTGTGCACCTACCTTTGTCTGCTTCTCAGACTCTTTCTTTAGGATGAATTCTTAGGAGTGAAATTTCTGTGCCAGAGGCCACCATCTTCTTGGCTGTGGTGACAGAAATCCCTCACCCTGGCTTATCAAACAACACAGGTGTGGGCAGGCTTCACTGCTCACCAGTGGGGAAAGTCGGGCATGGCCTCCATGCGGGCCTCCATGCGGGTCTCTGGCTCGCTCCATGCCACCGGGCTCATCTTGCTGCTTCATCTCTTTCTTGGCTTTCCTCTCAGGTGACTTAACTCCCAGGCCAGCTGTCCCTGCTGGAGGCCCTGGAAACCCCAACCTTACATCCCACCAGATTAGCCATCTGCACCCAAAGAAAATCTCTCTTTCTGGTTCAGGACACATAAATCCGGGGCTGAGCCTCCCTGGACCAGCTTGGGCCCCATGTGGACACCACCACAGTGGGATAGTTCAGGGCCTCCCACCCTCCTCCTGGAGCAGGAAGGTGGTGTCTGCCCAAACTGCTGGCCTGAGAGGAGGAGAAGGAGGCTTCCCAGAGGCGCAGCAAGATCCTGTAGGAAAAGATGGAATTGGAGCTGGACACTCAAATCGAACATTGAAAAGCAGAGAACTAGCTGGATGTGGAAGTGCATGCCTGTCATCCCAGTACTTGGGAGGCTGAGACAGGAGAATAGCAGGTTCGAGATCAGCCTCAGCAACTTAGCAAGTCCCTTAGCAACTTACCAAGATCCTTAGCAACTTAGCAAGATCCTGTTTCAAAATAAAAAAAAAGAAAAAAGGGCTGGAGGTATAGCTCGAAAGTAGAACACCCCTGGGTTCAATCCTCAGTACCAAACTACAACAATGACAAGATGGCATTCAGCGAACTCCACAGAGGCCCTACTACAGGAAGGCCTCTCGGTATTTGTCTTCAGCTGTTGGTCTCCAGCTGTGGAGAAGGCAGTGGGAGCAGAGGAACAAAACAACCTAGAAACCCCAGAGAGAATCACCTATCTGTCATATGTGGATGGAAAGCCACTGTGTGTCAGGATCTGCTGGGACACCCGGGTGAAGAATTGGTGGGTTAGGTCCTGTCCAGGCCCAGGGGCAAACCCACAGCGACCCCCTTAGACAGCTTCCCTTCTGTGTGTGGGAGAATGCACAGCAGAGGACCAGAGAGGGCAGGTCACAGCACAGGGGCCAGTGCCCTGGGCCTGCAGAGGGAGGTGAGCTTTGTGGGTAAGGCTGCCTGGAAATGGGGGAGGGGGTGCTTTGAGACCAGAGGGATGACTGTTGGAGCCTGGGAGGGCCTAGAGGTGGGTATTACAGAGGAGGCAGCTGAGGAAGGAAAGAGCAGTTAGTAACTTCAGATGGACCCACACGTGGTGGGTGGGGTGGAGGTGGGGACAGGATCTAGGAGGAGGGCTGGTGTGCACTAAGGCTAGAGGGGTTGGCAAAGGAAAATACAGGGGAGGGAGGGACCTGCGGAGGGTCTTGGGCTTGATCTTGGGCGATGGGGAACAGTTACAGGTTCTGAGCAGGAGCGTAGGTTGCTCAGGTATGTGTGGTCAGGGTGTTGGGCTGGATCTTGGGCAGGCGGAGGGACCAGGTGAGCTAGGAAGGTGAGGGGTAATGCAGGCTGCTTCTCTCTTTCTCCTTCACTCCTCTCCTCCCCTCCCTCTCGGGCCTGTCTTCCTTCTCCCTCTTTCCTTCTCTCTCTCTCTTCCCTTTTGTCTCCTTGGAGGATGGGAGCTGCCTTCCCAGAAATAGAAGTTTATGGGGAAGTTTATCCTTGGCACGAGAGACATCCGCCTCACTCCAGAAAACCCAGAGTAAAATAAATCTAATTAAATCTGTTACTGTTCACAGAGACTAGTTTTGTGGGCAATTGACCTGTTTTATTTATTATGTAAACCATCATGAAAACCAGGCTCCATATTATTTATGCTAATGGAGGGAATAGGTAATAAATCCCACACGAGGATGTGGGCAGACCAGATGGTGCTGGTGGCACTTTGATGGCTGGTGCTGGAGGAGCCTGTGCCAGACGCCGCTCCCAACCCCAGGAGAGGGGCTGGGAGGTCTGGGAGGGGTGGAGTTGAGTGTGTGAGGGGGCAGTCTTGCTCTCAGCAAATTGCAAAAAGCTAATGAGAAGAGAGGGGCTTTCTGGGTCACCTCCTTCCTCTCTTGGAGGAAACTCCAATCTGTGTTATGTCCCTTGGAGAGATGGGAAGAAAATTAGATGGTGCACTTCCCATGTGCTGGATCCTAGGCAGGACCATCACCTACATGATGGCATTGGATGTCTACAAAGACCCTGGACAAGTAGGTCTGCTCTGGCTCTTAAGTGAAAAACGAAAGCAGTGCCAGAGCTGAGGTCTGAACCGGGGGTGTGGAAGCCTCAAGTCTTTTCAAGGTGCCAGGGTCTGGATAATACAGACCTGGGAAGGAAGGGAGGGCATGGACCAGGAGGGAGAGAGGAAGAGGGGAGGGAAGAGCAAGAGAAGGGAGGAGCAGGGAGGGGTGAATTGGGGACTGGAAGAGGGGCAGGAAGGAGAGCAAAAGATGAGAGAGTAAGAAGATGGGTGAGGAGACAGAAGAAGGGAGGGAGAGGCACCTGTCTCTCTGCCTGAGCAGGCAAGTGCAGGGACTGTCATCGTGCTCCTACCTATGATAGCAGCTGTGCCTTAGAGAAATTGAAAATCAGGGAGCTAGCCAGATCTGGTGGTGCATACCTGTCATCCCAGTTCTTGGGAAACGGAGACAGGAGGATTGCAGGTTCGAGGCCAGCTTCAGCAACGTGGTGAGGTCCCTTGCGACTTAGTGAGACCCTGTTACAAAATAAAAAATAAAACAGGGTTGGGGGTGTAGCTTGGAGGTAGAATGGCTTTGAGTTCAACCTCCAGTACCCCCCCCCAAAAAAAAAGGGAGAAAAGAAAAAGGAGGAAGAGGGAGATTATTTACTAAAGAAGGCTGAGCATGCCATCTTCCCTTCAAAGAAAGCAATTCAGGAGGCCATGAAGGAGAATGTGGACTTAGAGTGGCCATGCAAGTAAGCCAAGCTGGCTATCCACCTGCAGCTGCTTCCCAGCCTGCTGCGCCCCCTGCAGGCCGAAACAGGCAGACACCCTTGCTGCATCTGTAGGCCAGGTACAAACTCTTGCTGTTCATGCTCATAACAGCCCAAGGACCCAAAGAGAGGAATTTAATTGCAGTGTGGTTTGATCTGTTTTTCAAAGCAGATAAGGTAGAGTTAGGGACAATTAGGGGAGAAAATTAGTCAGCAAAAGCCATGCAGCTGCCGTGTGGCAGCGGACGGGGGCTGGTCTTGCTCTGTGAACTTGAACAAGTTAGCATCCGTGAGCCTCATCTTTCTCAGGGGAACAACACTGCCCACTGTTGCTGATGAGGACTGAATGGGCAGGGCACAGGCTGGCATGGTGCCTGGCTTGGCACCGAGGAGGTGCTGGCTTATGTCGGGTTCCCAGGAAGCCACACTCAGCTGGGGGGAGGATCCCAGGAAGCTTCTTGCAGGATGTAAAGAGCGGGAAATAGAACTGGGTGGAGAAATGAGTTCAATGGTGATGCAGTTGCAACAAAGGCCTTAGCCCACGGGAGTTCTGGAGCTGGGATGTACCTTCAGTTGGGTACATCTGACCCAGTGTTCCTAGAACCAAGGGCATCCCTGGGATGCTGGACTTTTGGTGCTAAGACTGGAAAAGTGCCAGGCAAACTGAGATGAATTGGCTAGCCTACCCTACAGAACTGTCCTGACTGTGGCGAAGGCACTGGACCACTGTGTTTCACTGGATGTGAGCGGCCTTGGAGGAGGCAGCTTAGCCCTGGGCAAGGTGGCTTTCTTTGGTGAAGGACAATTCCTGGAGAGGACTCAGGTGTGAGCCTCAACAGCCAACACCCTCAGCAGCACACCACAGCATCCACTACAAATTTTGGTAGATGTGAATTCTTTCTCCATTGCCTGTGATGCAGGCCAGAGTGTTGTAAATAGAACATTCTCTGACATGTCACAATAAGTGTCGCTGCCTCTTTTATTGTAGAGGTGCTGAGGATTAAACCCAGGGCCTTGGGCATGCTAGGTGATTGCTGGATCACTGAGCTACACCCCAGCCCAGCTGTGCCAGCTTCAGAGCTCCAGGAGGTCTCCTCAAAGCCCTCATCTTGGTTTGTTCAAAGAGTAAGATCTTGCACCTCTGCCACAACACAGGACCTTAGGGTCTGCACCTCAGGGTGCCAGCAGGTCTCCATTGCAGAAATCTCTTCAAACATCAACTTGGGGCAGTGGGAATCATCAACTTTATGCTTTTCTACCTGGTGATTTTCTTTTTCTTCCTCTAGTCTGCGAGTTCCAGACTACCCTCATCCCAGATAATTAAAATAACTATAATCTAAATAATAAAAGCTGAAGTAATTTATAGAGTCCTAACTAGTATCAGGTGCTATTCTAAGAGCTTTACATATAATCAATCATTTCATCCTCCCAGCCATCCTGTGAGGCAGTTGCAGTTATCCCTATCTTACTAATGAAGAGTCTGAAGCCCAGAGAGGTTAAGAAATTGATAAAATTCACACAGCTAAGAGTAGAGCCAGTATACCAACCCAGGCAGGTTGCTTCCAGAATATGTGCTCTTGTTCACTGTGCAAATGGCACTACTAGCTGGATGTTTTTTTTTTTTTTTTTTTTGCGGTACTGGGGATTGAACTCAGAGGCATTCTACCCCCGAGCTATAACCCCAGCCCTATTTTTTATTCTTTAATTTGAAACCGAGTCTCACTAAGTTGCAGAGTGCCTCACTAGGTAGCTGAGGCTGGCCGCGAACCCGGATCCTCCGGTCTCAGCCTCCCGAATGCTGAGATTACAAGCGTGCGCCACCACGCCCGGCTCTAGCTGGATGTTAACGAGCCCATCCGAACTTACTTTCTGCTGGCCTGTCTGTCCCTGCGTCCTGCATTCTTGCACAATCATAACAATATTAATAACGGGCACAACTCATCAGGTTCCAGCTGTGTGTCCGACACCGCTATCTGCTGGGCTTTTACCCTCTTTAATTATCATTATCAACTTACGAGGCAGTCACTCTTACAGTTCCCGTTTTATAAGTGACCATCAGGTACCCAAGGTCTCAAATCCAGTGGGGTTAGTCTGGATACTTACTGTTGGGTAACAAAGTCCCACAAACTGAGTGACTTAAAGCAACCACTATTTTATTACATCTCATGGCTTGGGGGGATGAAGAATGTTGGTAGGGCTCCTCTGGCTCCTCGTGCAGCCTGGGCCGGGAATCTTCAGTGCTGTTCAGCTGCTGGTGGAAGCTGTGTGAAGGGCCCAAGACAGCTCTGCTCCTGTACCTGGTGTTGTGAAGGCCCAGCTGGGGCCTCTTCGTCTCCTTGTATTCTCAGGGCATCTGCACGTGGGGTCTCCAAGCCAAGCAGCTGAACACCTTATATGGCAGCTCTGGGTTCCCAGAGTGAGTGTTCTAGGAGGCAGGAAGTGGGAAAGTCTGGATTCTTAAGGCCTACGTGGAAACTGGCACAGGGTCCCTTCAGGGGAGGAACCCAGACTCTGCCTCCCGATGGGGGGAGGGGGGGTGTCAAAGAGTTACCAGCATCTTGAATCTACCACTGGGCCAAGTCTATCTCCCTAAAGCCCCGGTGTGTAACTGGCTTCCTGTCTGCCTCTGCCTTCCTTTGCTGGCTTTCTCTTTTTCCTGGAATTCCCTCTCACTTCACAAGATCAACAACCAGTGGTTCCTCTGCCCCACAGCCTCAGACTTCTGAGAGGGGCCACTCGAGCCCACCTCCCAATCGGCCTCCTGTTCTTTTCTCCCCTTCCTTCCTTGTCCTCCAGACTTGAGCTCTGAGCCTGCAGCCAGCATGGCAGCCTTGTCCTGAGTTGGCATGTAGGCTCTGGTGAGGTCTAGCAGACCCAAGGGGCAGCACCATGGGTCAGGGGAGAAATCTGCAAGCCAGGGCCAGTGGCTCAGGCAAGGTCAGCCTGTGTCGACACTGATGGTGGCAACAGGCAGAAAAGTCCTGCGGGCCTTGGGAGACTTGAATCTGGTCAGATCACCCCCTGGGAAAACTTTCCATGGCTCCCTATTGCCCCCAGACTAAAGTCCTGCATGATCTGATCCCACCTACGCTGCACAGCCTCCTTCGGCACTGCTTGCCTTGCGCTTTCTTCTCTGGCCACATCTCTTTTCATCTGGAAGAATTTAGAGGTTAGAATTACTATCACCATCTTGAAACCCTAAGAGACCTGGGACGGGAGGGAGAAAGTAGAACTTGCCGGTAGAGATAGAAGAAGGGAAAAGAGATGAAGGAGAGAGAGAAGGAGAGGGAGAGGGAGAGAGAGAGGGAGATTCTGGACAATTGTGTTTGAGATCTGGATTGAGCCATACCTTTTAGATAGACACAACTTTTGAGTCACACGAACCTAAGTATTCCCTATGTCCTCCAGTCAGTTTGGGTTGGGACTTTGGTTATTTGTAACAAAGGGGCCTTGATGATAGTGAGGATAGTGAGACTCAGCCTGGATATTCAGCCCTGGGGGATGGTAAGACCTCTCTTCTCTGGGGAGTGAACATAGAACTTGGATCTCTTGGCTGGAAGGCTTCACTCTTCATTGTGTAGATGGGGAAACTGAGGCCCAGAGAGATGAGGTCACAGATGGGGGGAGTAGGGTCTCTGGACTCTTAATGTAGTGGCTCTTGTGCCACCGGAGATATTCCGACAGGGAGGAAATGTCAGACCTGGGGCTTCCCTGAGGCCCTGACCTCTCCTTGCATCTTGGACACTGTGCGGGGCTCTGATCACACACAGACAGGCTCAATTCATGGACAACGTGATGGTTGGACCCGTCCCAGAGCGGGGTGAGTCTGGCTGAGACCCACCGGACAAACTCTAGGTCCCTGGCCTTGGTAGTTCACAGAGGCTGCAGGACTGTGGATATGTAGCTTTGGGATTGTACACTGCCCAGCACAGGAGGCGGGAGAGCCCAGGGCTTAGGCCTGATTTCATAGGAGGGACATCACTAGGTTCCAGCTGCATAGGCCCACTTTGTTTCTAGAATGTTCCCCCAGTGTGGGCATCAGGGCCTTTGCACATGCAGCTTCAGCTGTATGCAGAGCTCTTCCCCCCCAGCCCCCCACCCCCGGCCTTGACACAGCTTTCCCATCTCTTAGGCCTGAGCTTCAACATTGCTTCCTTGGGAAATCTTTTATTATCACTTTCAACAAGTCAACAAGTAGTACTGAGCTCCTAATACCTGCCAGAAACTTTCCTGGAGGCCAGTGGTGGGTGAGAGTGACTTGAGCTTCTAGGGTCCCTGGGGGTCAGTAAGTGAAACACAGGCACCCCCTCACAGACACACATGCATTCATGCACAGGCACCAGGACACAGAGGTACTCAGAGACATACACAGCACACAGGCATGCAAACACTCAAACACACAAAAACACAATAAACACAGATATGTAGACGTACATGATACACAGAGAGAAACCGACACACAGACACACACACACACACACACACACACACACACACAGAGTCATAGACAACACAGGCACAGACATGGACACACACACAAACAACATGCTCACAACAAAGACACACAGACACACAAAGCACACGGACAGCCCCGCACCAGGCAGGAAGAGCAGCCCTGGAGCAGGGGTGCCGAGGGCCTGGGAGGGCCGTGGAATCTTACTGCACAGGTAGGAGATGACTCTGAGGAGCCTCCTGTGAGCACAGACTGCAGTGACCTGAAGGCACAGGGCTGGGGAGGCCTGCAGGGAGAGCTCCAGGTCGGGGTGGAGCAGCAAGTGAGGGCGCAGGGCTGGGGCGTGGCTGGCAGAAGCAGGAGGAGCCCAGGCCAGGGGAGCAGTGGTGAGTGGGGGTGGAGGGACTGAGATGCCAGATGGCCTGGCCTTTCAGGCCCCAGTAAGAACAAGGGCCTGGAGCTTCACTGGGGTTCGCAGTGAGGAGCCATGGAGGGCCTCTGTCTGCTGTGTGGATACCGGGCTGGGGAGGAGGGGCGGGGAAGCAGGGGAGCCCTGACAGTGGTCCAGGCCGACTCCATGGTGGTCTCCATGGTGGTTGGGGCCAGGACAGCTGCTGTCACAGTGGGGGAAGGGGTTGGACTCTGGATATAGTTTCAAGGCAGAGCAGCAGGATTTGCCAAGGGACTGGGTATGGGATGGGAAAGGAGGCAGGTGGTGACCTTGGCCTAAGCACCTGGGAGACGCTTTCTGAGACGTGCCGGCCTGGGGGAGATGGGCTGGGAAGAAGCCGAGAGTCTCATGTCGGTGTACAATCTGGGATGCCTCTCAGCCAGTGGAGATGCCCAGTGGGCAGGCGAATAGCTGAGTTGGAAGTTCAGAGGTGGGGTTGGGGTGGGTGGGGAGGCATCTTGTTTACAGAAGGCACCTAGTGCCATGTGCCTGGGTGAGATCACCAAGGACAGAGCGTGGAGAGAGGGAAGAGGGGAAGTCCTAGGCCTGAGCCCCACAAACCTCCACTCATTTCTGGGGCTTCAATCACACTCACCTGGTTTTCCCTAGCTGGTTTAAATGTCAGGACTAGTAGAGGGCTTAGGTTAGTTTCCTAGGTATGTAGTAACAAATTACTACAAACAAGTGGCTTACAACAACAGAAACGTATTCTCTTGCAGTCCTAGAGGGCACAAGGCCAAAATCCAGGTGTCTGTAGAGCAGTGCGCCTTCCAGAAGGTCTTGGAGGGAATCATTGCTTGCATTTTTCCAGCTTCTGGGGCTCTGGGACAGGAGTGCAGCTGAGAGAGGTGTGGGCAGAAGGAGTTGCTGGTCAGGCTGGGCCTGGCAGGCCGGGGAAGCTGGGTGCTCCCTCTTTCTGGGAGGAAATGCACCCTCAAAGCCTTCCCTAACACCTGGGAGTGCCACCCACCTTCTTTAGCTAAGGTGCCAAATGCTAATCCTGGTCTGGGCCTGGATAAGCTGCTGTTTAAATAGTCAGAGATTAGTTTTCAAATTGACAAATAGAGCGCATCTGGAGTCTTGGAGCCGGCCCCTCCAGGGCCTGGCTGAGCAAACCCGGTTTAATTAGGCCTGGTGCTCAGCCCACAGGGGTGGGAGGGCTGGTGGAGTTTTTCCAGCTCAGCTGTGGCCTCTCCCAGGCAGCTGGGCTGGGTCCTGTCTGTCTGTCTGTCTGTTAGCCCCAGCCCTTCTCCCCCAGGGTTAAAGAATAGGAGTGGGGGGCTCACACTGCTTCTCCCCCAGGAAGGACAGCCCTGAGCCTCCTCATCCCCCAGCTTCTATGTACTGCCCCAAGACTCCTTCACAGCCCCATGCTGTCACTTGTGCCCATGCAAGCCACTTCATTCGTTCATTCATTCATTCATTCATTCATCTGTCAAATAATTGTTGTGCACCACTGTTAGCTGAGTGCTGTTCCAGGCACCAAGGAGACAAAGGCCTTGCCCTCTGGAGCTTTTGGTCCAGGGATAGACAACAGGTATTGGTCCAATAATCATATAAATGGATGTCGAATCATAGACTGTGGGTTGTGCTTGGAGAGGAAACGCAGTGTTGGGGGAGACGGGGGAGCTTGATGGCATTGGTGGAGGGAGGTGGAGGACACAGGGGGGCTAGGGAGACCCCCAAGGAAATGGAATTTGAGCTGAGGCTTGAAAGGGGTTGGGGGCTGATCAGATGAGGGGAATGAGTTTGAGTGTGTGTGCATATGTGTGTATGCACGTGTGTGCAGGTGTGGCACTGGGCATGGGTCCAGAGGTGAGGGGGCACGCCCAGAGGGGGGCCTGGGGTGGAGGGGATGGGGAGCTTCCTGGCCTCTTGTCCCTCTCTGTCCAGAATCCCTAAAGCACAGGAAGCCCTTACAGGCTCAGGTAGGGCCTTAGAATCAGTTACATTTAAAAAAAATCACACCATTTTCTGGCCATGACTGCTGCTCCCCAGACACTCTCTCCTGCCCCTCCCCACATCTGGGGCTCCCCTTACACCTGGTCACCTCATCTTTGTGTGTTGGATAAATGACTGAACAAGTGAATGAATGAATGAATGAATGGAGTTCCACGATGGGTAAAGACAGTCCTGATGGAGCTCAAGTCTGCAGATTTACCCACTCCTCCCTTCCTACGCTCATCCCTGCATAGAAGTGGGGTCATAGACATCCATCATCTCCCAGCCCCAGAGCCAGTGGCATGCCAGCAAACATTTAACAACTGGCTCTTCAGACGGGGATAAAATCCTGACTTGCGGTGTCTGCCGATTCGGTGAGCATGCCCATGTGGCCCATCTGAAGCTACCTACCTGACATGGAAGGATACGGAGTTGAGCAGCGGGGATGTGCATAACCGTGGTGTGGGAGCTGATGAGCCAGCTGCAGCCCACCACTCCCGGAACCACCCCACTGCGATGAGGTCGGGCAGCCTGGTCAGGGCCAGGTTTGACCTCAGGCTGTCACCGCTGATTTCGAGAAGTAGCCCAGTATCAGGGTCAGAACCCAGGCTCTGGAGCCAGATTGCCTGGGTTTGAGTCCTGACTCTACCTCTTACTGACTGTAGGACAGTGGGCAGGTTATCTAATGTCCCCTTGCCTTACTGTTCCCATCTGTGGAGTAGGGATGGAAGTAGTAATAATAACTTCTTCCTGGAAGGGTGTGCAGGTCAACTTAGGCGTTCCTTGGGGAGCACTGGGAAGAGAGCCTGGCATACACAGTAGGAGTCTCAGGAGCCTGGCGCTGCCTTCAACATGAGGCCTCTTCTCAGTCCATCCTCCAAGGCCATGGTCCCTAGGCCCAGGCCCCACGCTGCCCCTGAACCCAGGCTGCACCCCTCAGGCCTTCCTTCAGGCTTCAGAAAGGACCGTCTTCAACTCTGGACACCCTCTTCACCCGTGGTCTGCACCTGCCGCCAGTGACTGGAGCTATCCACCCTGTGCCAGATCTGGGGTCCTAGACCTGGTCCTCTTGGGAATGTGGAAACGGCCACAATTCTAAAAATTCACATTCTGTCAGAAGAACAGGGGTTTTGCATCATTATAATTCATAAACTTTTAGTCGGAGCAGCTTGGAAGTGTCCAATCGAATGAGATGGATGCCCTCTAGAAACGGGGAAATCCCGGCCGAGCCCGAGGAACTCCCAGGAGGAACCAGGCCAGAAGAGCCCACGCGTCTCATTAATGATCATCACTCCTTGACCATTTGTTTTATTCTCTTTGAGTAGTCATGGAGAGGAGGAGGATTTGGATGTTAAAAAATAAATAAATGAAATGAAGAAAACCTGTAAAATGGAAGAAATTATATCTAGCCATTCTTTTTTTTTTTCTTCTTCAGATTTGGAAAAGATGGCCTCTGTCAGACCTGGCAAGGAATAGACGGCATGCTCGTGTTGGCAGAGGTGTGAACGGGTGGAGGGGAGCCACCTCTGGGCTCCAGGGAGCAGTTTCTAGGATGCGGAGGGGAGCCTCTTGGTTATGCTGAACTGAGACATGGAGCTGCGTGTGACATAAGCGGGGGCCCGGGGACCCCGCAAGTGGCCTTGTCTGGACAGTTCCACCCATTCTCCTCTCAAGTCTGCTGTAGGTCCTAGGAAGGCAACTGGGCCTCCCGGGAGGACATCTCACATGTAAATCTCTGCAAACTGTCCCTGCGCACCCAGCCTGGCCTGGCCTGGTCTGGACACACTCATGCCCAGGGATCAGCCGCTCCGCTGTCCTTTACTACACAGACCGGAGCCGGCCCATGAGCCGGGAAGGTGGCAGTTGGCACAACAGAGGCACGGCCAGGCTGGGCGGAGGCCAAGGCTCCCTGACGGGTTTGCTTTCTGCCTGGTGATTACCCATTACTCCCGTCAGTGCCTGATAAACCGTTATCAAGGAATTATCCGCCGCAGGCTCCGGCATCAGTATGAAATCCATTACTGTCCGTCAAGCCCTATGGCTAATGGGAAAAACCCGGCAGCTGCCCGGTGTGCCAGGCGGGGCTCGGACAGATCCGTTATCTGTCTATTACTCCAGCAATCACACCTCGTAATGGAATCTTGGATGGGAAATGACAAGAAGTCCCAGGATGTGTCATGCTGATGGGCAGCTGGTGGGTGCGGCTTACCTGGCTCGTTCTGGAGTATGGATTGTGGCAGGGAAGTGACCCAAGGGGTCAGTACCAATGCCAGCCCCACCAGCTGCAGGGAAGTCCTTTACTTGTGGCCCCGTGAGCAGATTCCCAGCAGAGCCAGACACACGTGTTAGTGGATGGAAGGGAGGGTGGATGGGTGGATGGATGGATGGATGGATGGGCAGACAGAAGGAGGGTGGACAGATATATGGATGGATGGACACATGGATGGATGGATGGGCAAATAGAAGGGTGGGCAGGTAGGAGGTCAGATAGATGGATGGAACCCTAAGCCATATCCCAACACACAGGGGTCATGCCTCTCACTCCTCTTGGCCCTCCTCTTGAGCTGAGTCCTCCCTTGTCCAAACACAGGGATCAGTTGTCTCATCTTGTCCCTTCCTGTTTGTGACACGCACGGATGACAGTAGCGTGTATCTACTGAGCTCACTGGTTTTGGGAATTAGCCTGGGATTAAGTCCTGCCTCTGAGGGCCGACTGCACCCTGACCATGGACCAGTGCTTCCCTCCCCTCCTCCCCCCATGCCTCATCTGTGACATGGGCTAAGGGTATACCCCATAGTACAGCCAGGGGATCATGAGATACCATCAGCTCTTTGACTTCATTTCCAAACCTCTCCTTTGCTCACTCTGCTGCAGCCACACTAGGCTCCTTGCCATTCCCTAAGCATGCCAGGCTTGCTCCCACCCCAGGGCCTTTGCACTTGCTCTTCCCTTTACCTGGAAGGCCCTTTCCCAGATGTCCACACATATGACTCCTTCAGCTGACACAGATCTTCACCTGTCACCATCTCTGCAAGGCCTTTCCCAGCCATCTGATTTGAAATGACAACCCCTCCTCCTCCTCCCACTCCCCATCCTGCCTCCCTGTTTGTTTCCCCCTCAGCAAGCACTCACCACCTGTATTTTAAGTGTCCTTTGTCTCATTCCCTCCCTCTAGGATAAAAGCTCCCTCAGGGAACGGAGTTTTGTTTCTTCTCTTTGCTGCCATGTCTCCAGCAACCTTTGGTTCATGGGAGATGCTTAGTAAACATAAATACGAACAAATGGATGATATGTATACACAGCACACAGGGAGTATTGGGATTGCCAGCCTCTTGGTGACCCTTCACATTATCTTTTAAACTTGACCCCACCTTCTCCTACCTCCCTGGCCCTTGTCCTGGCCACCAGCCTAGCCTTCCCCTGGGCTTTGCCACAGCCTGCCACCGTCAGCTCTGCTTTCTTTTCCTGCCCCTGAAGTCCTCCCCCACACTGCAGGCACAGTGTGTGTCTAAACGTGTGAGTCCAGGCTATTTCCTTTCCTGACCAGAAGAAGCCTGGGTGGATTTCCCCTGCGCCTGCTGTAGATTTCAGCCCTGCAAGGCCCTCGAGCTCTGGCCCCAACACTTCTCAACCCTCACCTTCCCTGCTCCCCTCCTGGCCTTCTTGCTGAGCCTCCAACCTGCCATCTGTCTCCGGCTAAGGTCTGCTCTCCTCCCTGCCCCCTCTGCCCAGAACACTCTTCCCCCACATCAGTACATGGCTGGCTCCTTCCCACCAGCTGGATTCCTGCGCAGGAAAACCCTCCCTGGGCATTCAGCCCCATCACTCTCTCCCATACTAGTCACTCTTATTTTCTGCATGGATTGATCACTAATTGGAATTAATTTTTGTTTGCGTTGTGTGTCTCCACCACCAGTTTGTAAGTTCTTCCAGGACAGGGTCTGATTTATCTGGTTCCGTGCCAGAACCTCAGCGCTCAATAAAATGTTGATTTATTGAAAGAGAGAATGAATGAAAGAAAGGAAAGGAGATAAGGGAAGGAAGAGAGAATGGAGGGAGGGAACTAGGAAGAAGGGAGGAAGATTTCATGACAACTTTGGCTCACCCTAAGCCCTGCCACCACCCAGGGAGTCACGTGGCCAAGTGACAGCTTGTCCGTCACCCTGGCCTCTCAGTCCCTGAACACTTTGGTGCTGGTCACCTTGTGCCACTCCTTGGTCTCCTCATAGCTCCAAACTGAGGCAGCTTGGGGCTCCTAGCTGCCCGACCCGCTCTGTCTACAACCTCCTGTCCATCAAGCGTCCTTTCAAGTGGCTCAGGAGAAGTAATAAGCGTGTGGTCCCAGCAAGCCACCTAATCCTCTGAGCCCCACTTCCTTCCTCTCCTGTGGGTCTGATGACTCTCGCCTTGCAGGGTGGTCGTGCGACAGAGGTAGATGTGCACAGAGAGCGTCACCCCAGTGCTTGGTGCTCCCTAGTGATCCTGTGAGACCCGTGGTGGCTCTGGGTTCCGTTTCCCTCACCACCACCTGCCCTCAGCCCCTCTCACCTCTCCTGTACCTACTCAGCTCGAAGCCATGGAGCTGTCCCTGGGCTCCCTGCTCCCCCCGCACACTTTACCACATGCCACACCTGTGGCACTGCAGATGCCTGGTCCCGGATCTCAAGGGGGCTTCAGGGGTGAGCACCAGGCCTTTGTCCAGGCTCAGGCCCAACTCCTGGTCCCCTCCCTGTGATGTGTGACCTTGGCCTGGCTTTCTGTCCCTTGACTGGTTAATTGCAAACAAGAGGTCCCCTTCAGTCTTGGTCTCATCCCTATGCCCCCCATCCCTGAACCTCAAGGGTCTCCCTTGCCTTCTTGGTGGCAGATGCTTCTTGGTCCCCTTTGAAGACACCTCCTGTCTCCAGCTCTGCCCAGCTTGCCCCCTACGCCATCCTTGACTTAATCAGCCCCCCTCCCCAGCACTGTTGACCCTGCCCCATCTGTCTTCAACCTCAAGCAAAACCGAAGTGTTAGGGTTGGCATTGACACGGTGAGCGCTCCCGCACCAAGCCTCTGCTTCTGCCTTCTCAGGCCTACAGCACCCTCTACCTGCCTCACCTGCTTCTGCACGTGCCTCAGGCTTCAGCTCAGGCATTAACCCCGCTCTCCAGGCCGCCGGTTTGAGGCCACTTCCTCCAGTTCACACCGTGCGGTTGCTGTCTGCTTCTAGCCTGTCTGCCACTAACTTCACACCTTCCCTGCATTGCCTGCACACACACAGACCCACATCCATGTGCATGCGCGCGCTCTCTGTCTCTGTCTGTCTGTCTGTCTGTCTCTCTTTCTCTCTCACACACACACACACACGTGTGCATGAGATTTTGGATGGGAACACTCTTGGGCACAGGACAGTCTCCCCTCTCATGTGCTGAGCAGGAGGGAGAGGGCGGAGTCAGAGGCTGGCAGCTGTGGGGGCCGAGGGCCCAGCACTATGGGAGAGAGAAGCCTGTCCTGACCCAGGGACTGGAAGCACAGAGCTGCCCGGCTGGCCAGGTCCTGGGCTGGGGAACAGCATGATGGAGGAAGTTGTCCCAGCGGCAGGACCTATTCCTCTTTGGGAAGGTGGGGAGGATGAGGACGTGGCTGGTCCCAGGAAGCAGCTGGGAACTGGGAGCAGGACCAGCCCCTGCATGTTGGGGGGTGTGATCCAGCAGGAGGGCAGAGCAGTGCACTGTACAGCCTCCCTAGGACACTTAGGACACTGAAGGCCGGGGTCTAGCCAGGGGCAGCACAGGTGGCTGGTGAGAGAGCAGGAGCCGTGTTCACGGATGACCTCGATGGGCCTTCACAGAAGCAGTTTGAGATGAGACTGAAACCTCAAAGGGCAAGTGGCTTGAGGTCGTGGAGGAGCCCAGCCTGAGCTCTTGCCACATCCTGCTCATGCAGCACACGTGTGCACCCAGAGCACACATGTGCACACCTCTGCCCATGCCCGCTCACCTTGCACAGTCATGAGGAGCCTTCAGCTCTAACTGCCTCAGCGTCCCCGGCAATGTCAACTTGAATTAATTCACAGAAGCAGAGGGGGGACTGAGGACGGGAAGGGTTGGAGAGGTGGGGGAGCAGCTAAGCAGCCTACCAGCCCTGCAGAGACTCCCAAACCCAATTAGCAGTTTTATTAAAGACAATTGGATTAGAGGCGTCTGCTGCGAATGTTGACTTGGCTTGAGCTGGGGGAGTTTATTCAGTTTTCATCAACATGCCTGCTCTCTTCTCTGGTTCTTGGAACTTGGAGCACTTGGCCAGCTGAACGCACACCCTACTGGCTCTTTCCTCTCGCTGCCATGCCACACCTGTCCTCTCCTGCTGCCCACCCCAGCTCCTCTCCACTCCCCGGGACAGTGCTTCACCCCTCACCCCTCACCCCTCACCCCTCACCCCTCACCCCTCTACCCAGGAGTCAGGGCTCCCATTGGGTCTGTGGCTGAGCCCAGACGAGAGTTGCTGGAGAACAGAGAGACTGGATCCTCCCTCTATATATATCATCACCCCCCCCCACCCACCCACATGGGGGTTCCTCCCCTTGGAGCTAGAGCGAGGACATCACATCCCCCTGCTTCCTGTAGGGACAGGTGGTGGGCACATCCCCAGGAGTGGCTCTCCTCTGCGGTTCTTTCCTCCCTGGGCCCAGGCCCATGCTCCTCCCTTTGCCTGGCACGCTCTGCCCAGTTCTTGGCCTGGCTGCCACTTTACCCCCTCCATCTATGCTGAGGTGTCCCTCTTCAGAGGCACCTCCCTGACTGCCCACCCAAGTTACCCTTTCGCCCATTTCCCTGGTTGCTCTTCTCCAGGTAAAACTGGTCTCATTTAGCATTCGTTGGATAAGTAAATAAGCCCCACAATGACCCTATAATGTTAATGTATATCATCTCCAGCAGAGTGCAATGGCACTTGCCTGCAATCCCAGCGACTCAGGAGGCTGAGGCAGGACGGTTGCAAGTTTGAGGCTAGCCTGAGCAAGATCTTATCTCAAATTAAAAAAAAAATAAATAAAGAAGGCTGGGGATGTAGCTCAGTGGCAGAGCACTTGCCTAGCATGAGCGAGACCCTGGGTTCAATCCCCAGGATGACCCTCCCCCCCCAAAAATTCTATCATCCCCATATGACTGATTGGAAAGCTGAGGCACAGAGAAAATAAACAACTTTCCAAAGTCACACAGCAGGTTAGTGGTGCAGCCAGGAGGGTAGGAAGTGAAATGAATGCAGAGCCCTGGCCCTTTTGTTGCCAGCCTGGAGCGTCTCTTCTTAGTGTGGAGTTTGGAGTGACCTCATGCACACCCTCCTTCACACACAGAAGGCGGACGGGTTTCTGTCCCTGACCCGAGTTGGGTCAGCCTCTGTGCCTACAAAGCAGAGGCCAGCATGCTGGCCCAGACCCAGGAGGGTAGCCACTGCCCTGTGTCCTCCAATCCCCAGCCCAGTGTGCGTGGTGCTGGGGGGGGGGGGGTTTCTATATCCAGTAGTAGTAGTCTATTCCCACCTGCTGCAGATATTAATTTGGGGGTTTATAGAAAAATCCATAGGTGTGAGTTAGCCAGGGCGGCGGTCGCAGGGAGAGGCACAAAATCAATAGTGAGAGATGGTCCTATTTCACAGCTTCTGTAAACGGGGCTGGCCCAGCCACACTGGGTGGGTGCTGGCAGGCCAGCTGGGTGGGCTGCCCCCAACCTGCATAGCTGGGGCCTTGCGGCGGGCCCTGGGGAGGCTCATGGCAGTGCCTGCCGGGCTGATTTGTATTCTCCCTGGCACTGTCAAAGGGCTTGGTAAATATTTATTAACACTTCTCCACAGGCGAGAGCGCCTTCTTGGCTGCGGCTCTTCGGGCATCAGACTGTGGCTGAGCCGCTCCTTGCCACGCCTGCGCTTGCCGCTGTTAGACACAGCCAGGGCCCGGCCACCCAGGAAAGGAGCTGCCGCCCCCCCCCCCCCCCCCCCCCCGCTGCCAGAGGTAGCTTCAGGGTGGCCTCAGTGCCAGGGAGGGCTGTCGAGGTTTTGAAGAGGAAGGGTCCGCTTGAAGCTCCAGCCAAGGCGGATGCCACCCGCCCCGCAGGCTCCCTCTCCTCTCACAGGTGGGCCACCTGACTTCATCAGCAAGCTCATAGCCACGCTTGGGCCACACTTGGCCAGGATCAGGGGCACTGGAGCGGCACTGTCCCCATAGAAATATCTGTGCCGCCAAGGTAAGCCATGTATGTAATTTAAAAATTTTCTAGTAGCTGCATTAAAAAAAGGTAAAAAGAAACAGGTGAAAATACAAGTAATATTTTTTTTTCTTTAACCCAATAGATCTCAAAACATCATTTCGATATTGTCTTTGCCAACTTTCTGTCACTGTAACTAATACCAGAGATAATCAACTTAGAAAGAGAAAAGGCTTATTTTGGTTCACAGATTTGGAGGTTCAGTCCATGACCTGCTGGCCCTGTTGCTTTTAGGGGGTGGGGGTGTGTGGTGGAGCAAAGCTGCTTATCTAATGGGTGGGAAAGAAAAGAGAAAAGGGAAGAGACTGGGGTCTCACAGTCCCCACCCCCCCTCCCACCCCCCCACACCCCGCGGCCCCAAGACCTCACAGTAGGTCTCAACTCTTCAAGTTTCTTCAGCTCTCAATTGTGTCATACTGGGACTAAGACTTTGAACACCTAAGATCCAAACTAGAGCAAATGTGAAAAATTATTGAGACAGTTTATATTCTTGTTATGCCACATCTTTGAGCTTGGGTGTGTGCTTTTACAGATGGTGCAAGCCCAAATTTGGACTAGTCACATGGCTACCCTGTTGGGCAGCTCCGTTCTGGAGAATACTGCCTGAGACTCACTTCTGTGCCCAGGACAAGACAGGCCCAGGCCGCAGAGCTGGGGCTGAACAGGTGTTGTGGCAGTGCTGCCACCAAGGATTCCCATTTCTCCTGGGCCCGGGGCAGGGCTGTGCTTGTTCAGGGTCCAGAGGTAGGGGTGCTCGCCTGGAGACTTTGGCCAGTGGAGAACAGGTGGATATGATGCCTGAAGCTTTGCGAGCCAGCCTGCCATTTGCTAAGCTGCCCTTTCCTCTTTCACAGTGACCAGCAATGATCCAGATGGTGGCTGCTCTGTCAGCCGGAGCCCCAGCAGCAGAAGCCGAGGACCTGCGAGGAACCTGTAGCATGGGCAAGAAGCAGACCTTTGCTGGGCCCCGGACAACAAAGGATGTCTGTATGAGGCTATATTGAGGGCTGTAGTCATCCGTCATTTGTCACTGCTGGGTGGGGGCCCCCAGAGCCAGCGCCTGGGGGTCTCATGGAGCCAAGCAAGGGCTCTGCTCACATGGCACTGACATTCTCTTGGGGACCCAGACACTGGGCGGTGGCTTTCCCAGTTGTGTGTCTTATTTCAATCATGATGAGTGATCTGAAGGAGCGAGTGAAAGGCCAGGACAGCACCTGGCAGAGGGATCAGGGAAGCCTTCTAGGAGGTGCTCAAGCCGAGCATCAGAGGAGGGTGGGGATCAGGTAGGGGGCGCTCAGGGTGAGAACACATCAGTGGCTGTGGGAAGAGCACTATGAAATCCCCAAGGTGGGAAGCACATCAGGGAGAACTCTAATCCTCTCTCCTGATAGCTCCAGGGAGGGAGCCTTGTCCCTTCGGTCCCCTGTTCCTCCCTGCCCCTCCAGGCATTGTCAGGAGAAGCCCCATGGGGGTGAGTTTGAGTGACTGAACTTGTTCTATTTGGCCCTTTCCCCTCTCACCAGAAAAAGAGGCTGTCATGTGTCCCCCCTCTGCCCTACGTGGCTATGAGGAGGCCATGTGGCTGGCCCAGTGTCAGGGCCAGTGGTGAGGGTGAGGTGGGGAGGGGGTGGGCACGGCTCAGAGTGGGGAGGGTTTTAGAACCCCATAGACTTCTGAAAGGAGAGGAAGGAGGGAGATAGCTGGGAGGCTGGGGAGAGAGGTGAATCTGAGAGTGATGTGAGGAGGACCTGGTGGAGGACTGGGTATGAGGCTAAGGGTCAGAGAAGAGTCCAGAAGACTTGGGGTGCTTTTAGGTATCTTTGCTTTGCTCCACGCTGGGGCACACTTCTGAGAACCTGGGCCCGGCCTTGCTCTTTGGGAACTCTCGGCATCCTCCTGAGTTTCCAGGCAGCTGCCGCTGATAGGTTAGGGTCAGCACATGACACAGGCTCTGTTGGTCCCTCTTGAGCCAGCTCAAGCTGCTTCTGAGACCAGCGGGCAGGGTGGCCATCAGGACATCTTGAACATGCCTCTTCCAAAGATACCAGTATGTGAAACTGTTTGTGCTTCTAGATAAAATGCCACTGGCTGGGTATTCATTTCCTGAAGTTCTGGAGGCTGGAAGGCCAAGATCAAGGCACGGACATTGTGACTGGGGAGAGCTGTTCTCTGCTTCAGAGTGGCACCTCCTTGCTGCGTCCTCTGTGGTGGGAGGCAGAGGGCCAGGGAGTCGGTCAGGCCTAATCCCATGCCCTGTGACTTAGTCACCTCCTGTAGCCATAGAGAATTCTAGTGATAGGATTAGGACAGAGCACTTGCTCTGTCTACCCTCTGGGGTTCTGGGATGCTGTATTAGTCAACATTTTCCTTGATGTGACTAAAATACCTGACAAGAACAACTTAGAGGAGGAAAGGTTTATTGGACTCATGGTTTCAGAGGTTCAGTCCATGGTTGGCTGGCTCTAAGGCAGAAACATCATCGTGGCAGCAGAGGAAGGAACCAGGGACAGATATAGTCCCCAGGGCCATGCCGCCACTGACCCACCTCCTCTGTCCACGCCCCACCTGCGCACAGTCATCATCCAGTAAGTCCATTCAACTTATTAATCAACAGTGAACTTAGCCACTGACGAGGTGAGAGCCCTCATGATTCCGTCATTTCACCTCTGAACATTGCATTGCCAACACAAGCTTTCCTCGGGGGGAATCCATACCCAAACCACAACAGGTGCCCACCCTAGATCCCAGCATCTCACATCAGGCTGCAGGAGCAGTTCCTCACTTGTGAGAAGACCCCGGAGTGACCTTGAACTCCAGCAGGCATGCAAAAGCTGTCCAAAGCTCTACTTGATGGTGCCCTATCTTCTTCTCACTAATGACCACTATTTGCTAGAGCTGCAGGTGAGCACACACCTGAGAAAACCATCTCTGTCCCCGGAACCTGAGGAGATGGGGTTTCCTCAGTCATTTGGTTGTTTCCCAGTCATGGGCATAGTGGGACTGAGTGGGGTGCTGGAGGGATGACTCTCCTGGGGAGAGCTGAGGCCATGCACGATGGATGCCTGCTGAGTTATTGGTGCCTGCTGCTTCTGGAAGAGCGCCTGCCCGCCACTAAGGGGTGGAGCGTGCTTTAGTGATGGGCTCCTGCCCCGTGGCACCTGTCCCAGCCCATAGATACGGCCATGACGATTACCAGCAGCTGGCAGTGAATGGCATGCATGTGCCCAATGACCACAGTCATATAAAGTATGCAGAGCAGCCAAGAGAGCTTGCAAAAGGTGTGGGCAGCCTGGGGATTAACAATGGTTACCTCTCCCTTTAACTAATAGAATGTTTATTGTTTGTGGGGTGGGAGGAGTGATCATGGACCATCGCTCAGGTTTTCAGGGAGAAGCATTTCCACTGAAACAGCCCCAGGACCTGGCTCTACACTCCTGTACCTTCTTATCCCCCTGGGAAGAGAAGGCACTTTTTTGATTGATGAGTTTGGGAAAAGGCACTGAACATGCTCAGCTCAGGTCCCTCCTCATTATGAGCTCCTTCTGCCTACAGAGAGGTTCCCCCACCTTCCCTCTTTCCTTTAGGGAGCAGGCTTTGCCCAGGTGAGACAGGTCTGCAGTTTGGGGGAGGGTGTTCAATTCAAGGGGCTCATCTTAATAAGGCCACAGGGGTCTTACACTGAAATTACATTCTCCTGCTCATTAAAGCTGGAATGTTGATCTCCATTTGTCTGATTCTGTTGGGAAGAGACAGTTGTCCTTTATAAGGCTTTTTTTTTTTTTTTTTTTTTTTTTTTTTAGAATTATTGATGTCAGCTGGTCATGGTGGCACGTGCTTGTAATCCCAGTACTTGGGAGGCTGAGACAGGAGGATCACAAGTTCACAGCCAGCCTCAGCAACGTGGTGAGGCCCTGTTTCAAAATAAAAGATAATACAGGACTGGGGGTGTAGCTCAGAGGTAGACTGTTCCTGGGTTCAATCCCTAGTAACACACACACACACACACACACACACACACACACACACACATCTTATTAAAAATATTAAAAAAGGAAATGGGTCATTCTTGTCAAAAGTCAAGGATTTGGGGAAATGCTCAGCTTCAGATTCAGTGTCCAAAGGGCATGATTCTCAACATTTCACACGAGACACCCTACCCAGTGCTGTGGACGAGGACAAACGGACCAAACCACAGTATGACAGGGCACAAGGGAAAGTGCTGGAGTCAGAAAGTGGCCTGATAACAAGGCCAGAAGTGCCCCCTGGCCAGCAGGGTACCAGTCTACCCTTCACCATCCATGTGACCTTGAACCAGTGTGGGGTGTGGGCTTGGAAGCGGCATAGACTTGCGGTTGGAGCCTGACTTCCCCACTTGCCGTGTGATCTTTGGAAAATCACTTGACTTTAGTTTCCTCATCTATCCAGTAAGAATCACAGAGGTCCTCCTCCAGGAGCCCCACCAGGCACGCCATGGTGCTGGACATGTTACATCACTACATGTTGGGTAGTGACTTTCCCCCTGGAGTGACTTTCTCTACAAGACGCAGGTGGATGGAAGTTACCCAGAGGTACAGGCTGAGGATAAATTTAGAAGATCTGGGCTGTCTTTCCCTCGCCGGCCCCTTCTCTTCCTCATCCAGCTAATGCCCTTTCACAAGCCCACCCCACCACCCACCACCAAGGCACGGAATATGTTCCCCGAACATATTCAACTCCCAATTCAGTGTTTGGGGCTGATTTCACGCCAACACGACTTAGCATTTTGACACCACCGGATCAAGCCTCTTTATTTCTTTGCAGAATTGTGGGTTTTTCTCATGAAGTGTTTACTGGGTATGTAAAATATAATCACAGCTTTATGAATATGAACTAGATTATTTTAATGATTGCAGGTAATTTAAAACTTAAGGGCAATCACATCTCCCAGCTATCTCACGGTGCTTTAAAAACACGAGCGAGCGGTTCTGAACAGCCGCGGTCTCGCACGCCTGCCCCTCGGCAGCGCCCTCCCCGCTCCAGCCCATGTTACAGCGATCTGATTATTGTAATTGATGACATTAGGAAGAAGGAATCCGCACAGAATAATACAGGCGCCTGTCATGCCAGAGCGGTTTTATTCATTGTCAGAGAAGTTCATAAAGTTGAAAGGAAGCATCTACGTGGGCTGGAACAGCACAAAGCAGGTTTTGGTCCTTTTGTAATTCGTAAATAAAATGATTAATTCCAGAAGCCCACTTTAGCTGACAATGGAAACCAGCCCTGTACACCGCCCGCCCCCTCCTGCTCAGAACCCCTGGGAGTGAAGCTGACATCCATTCTCTGCAGGAAACCCCTGCCCTGCGTATCCGAATCCACAGCAGGCTGCTGGCCCTGCGTTTCTTTTGTCTCCTGACCAGCAGCCTGCCTTCCTCTTCACTCTTCTATGCAGCTCTCTGCCTGCCCTCCCTGGGACCCTCTCCACAGTCTGGCTGCAGCCTCAGTGCCTCTGACTCTCATTCTTCTTTCTAGAACCCCAGGCCCTCTTTTTAGGGGGCTTATGGGTTTCTCCTTTCTGTTTCAGAACTGAATAGAATAACCATTGCTAGCGAATGTTGCAGTGGGCGGGTGTGCGTTAGCTGCCCCGTGGATGACCTGTTGGAATACCTCCCAGCGACCATGGCCTCCTATAGATGTTATCATTCCCATTTTACCGACAAGGACACTGAGGTTCTGGCAGGCTAAAGTATTGGCCTCAGAAAGTACATTTTGGTCAATGGCAAGATTCAAACTCTGTTTTCTCTGGCTCAAAATGACTACAAAATTGCCTTTTCTCCAAGCAGCCTGGGTGGAAGAATGTAGGGCATGCATTCTAGGAACATGGGGTGAAGGGCTGGAGAGTGGGAATTTGCAGGCATTCCTGACTTTGGTGAATGTCTACTGCTTTTTTTCTGGGAACTGGGAGGCAGATCCTTAGCTAAACCAAAGAGGAGTTAGATGGTAGAATGGACAGTGATGCAGAAGACAGGAATTTTGCAACACAGAGAGGAGAGGTGGGGGAGTTTACTGATCAGAAGCATCAGGAGTCCAGAATGCAGGTGAGGGGATGCCTAGGAAGGAGGAGATTCCAGGCCCCAGGGAGTGTGATGTCCTTCACCCACACCCCACTGCTGCAGAGGGTGGTGATGGTGGCGGTGGTGGGGAGATGTCAGGCTGCTTGTGGTCATCTGTGTGAGGGGGACAGGAGCCCCAGCCTGCAACCTTTAGAGATCACATCCAAACTCCTTCTCCTGTGACCCTTCCTCCTCCCCATCCACCCAGAGCCACACTCTGCAGGTGACTGCGGATTCCCAACTCAGGGACATGGTTAAGGCAGGACAATTTTCCTCTCACTTCTGCTAATTTGCTGCTTCTGCTTGAGCTCATAAAAAGTTTCCGAGCAAAACCATTCCGGCCTGAGTTCCTGCTGGAGCCTGCTGAGCTGCGGTAATTAAGCTTTGATTAGCCGGCTATAAATTCCCTTTTGGAAGCCAGCTTTGCCCTTGCAGGGCCTCACTGGAGCGGTCGTCAGTGCACGATCTCCCCAGAATATGGCTTGAGCTTCCCAGCGTTGGTGGTTCACGAGCATCTTCAGGGATGAGGCTGGGGACTCGCTCAGGCTGGCTAAGATGGGATGTGTAAGGAAAAGACACAGGCCAGACCCTCTGCCTCCCAGAAACATCACGATGATGGGCTAAGGTTCTGGGAGCCCAGGAAGGCCTCTCCAGAGAGGCCTCCAGAGAGTCCCTCCTGGCCTCTGTTCTACGACTCTGAACAATAGGCCTTGGCCAAATATATTTTTCTACCATCACAAGCTTGTTGCAAAGTCGTTTTTATGGATGCACTAAACCTGCCTTTTAAATTATCATCAAGTGTAATAAAACGGCAGAAAATCATCAATTTTCCTGAGAATGTGAGTAAAGTGAAAGTTAGTTACATGTCGGTGTGGGAGCCTCGGTCCAGCTGTGTCTATAATCGGAATGAAGCCCTGCAAGCTTTGGGGGAACAGCTGTTTTCTGATGGAGCAGCAATGCTCCGGTTTTATGCAGAGGAGGTGAGGCCAGAACCTTGGGCACATGGCCCCTGCCTGGGAGATGAGAATAGCGGGCCTAGGTGTCTGTGGGCACACCCAGAGGCCAATGAGGAGGGAAAGAAGGGCTTGGGAAGGCCCACCCCAGCTTCCAGCCCTACAACTCCCAGCTAAAAGCTAAGATGTTGGGCAGTGGGGAACAGGTGGTAACGTTCTATAAATGTTCAGTAACTGACTTTCAATAACAAAACAAAACAAACAAACAAAACCCTGGTGCACAGCACTTGCTAGCATCTATGGTATTAACACTTAAAATTTCAAAAGACCAATGTTGGTGGCACTGATCACGGAGTCTGGAAGAGATGCATAGGGAGGTGCACTGCGAGGGATTGCTATCACACAAATTCCTTGGATGTGCATGACCTCAAGTATGTAGACGATAGTAAAATTCAACACGAAAATGGGCGAGATGCGTTTTGAGCTTTATTACCTTTGTTGCTAATACAGTTTCTCTAACTGTAAGTTAATGTAATTTAATTTTTAATCATGGCTATATGCAACAGCTGGCTTGAAAATTCTTGAAAAATGGATGATCAACTCTGGTGGGCTGGTGTGAGCCTGCTCCTGCAACCCCGGGGCTGGCAAAGTCTCCCAAGGCAGGGCCACCTCTGTCTGGCTCACTGTTGGATCCCTGCCACCAAGCTCAGTGTTCAGCACTCAATAAATGTGTCTAGAATTTACGAATAACAGGTGGCAGGAAATGTCCCTTGCAACGCGTTTTCCTGTGGCAGGACTGATTCAAAGCCAAGCAGCCCTGCCCTCCTGCTCCCAGAGCTGCCAGGGACCCCAGCAGGTCATCCTGGAGAAAGGAAGGAAAAGGGAGGGAGAGGAGGGGAGGGGAGTGGCAGGGAGTGGCAGAGGATTTTTGGCTTCCAGAATTGTAAGATGATGATGATGATTGTGTGTGTGTGTGTGTGTGTGTGTGTGTGTGTGTGTGTATATGTGTATGTGTGTATGTGTGTGTTTGGAGGAAGGAATACCTCCAAAGACATGAGCTATACCCCCAATCTGTTTTTATTTTTTATTTTGAAACAGGGTCTTCTAAGTTTCTGAGGCTGGCCATGAACTTGCAATCCTCCTGTTTCTGCCACCTGAGTACTGGAATTACAGGCGTGCACCACTGTGCCTGGCTAAAATTAGTGTTGTTTGAAAGTCACTAAATTTGTGGTAATGTATTAGAGCAGCAAGAGGAAGAAACTAACACCCTTCCTGAGACATGCTCCCATGTTGGGAGCATTGTTACTCTTCCATTTTGAGGTCACCTTGGTCCAGCTTGGGAGGGGCACAAACTGTCCACCCAAGTGGAAATTGTTTGCACGCAGACAAGTTTCCAAGGACCAAATAGGACCAATAACCAAAGACCCTGACAATTTCCTTGTTTACCTTTTCCTTCCCTGATTCATCTGTGACTACCTTGGTTTCATTCCCTGACTCATCCTATGATTGCTTTGTTATTTCCTGTGATTAATCATTTCTTATAATGTTTTGGTTATAACCCTCAATAAAAGAAAGATGCTACTGGAAGGACAGGAGGAGTAGAGACATGCTCAGCTGCCACGTTGACTCCGCTGTCATTCATGTGAGAGACTACTTCTAGTCAATCAATCAATAGCAACGCCATCTGCTACACACCAGCCCCTCACTGCCCTCTTACCTGGGCTCGGGGCTGCCACGGCTCGCCTCCAGGAATCTCACCTGCGGTCTTGACCTCTCTAGGCTCACCCCTAATCTCAGACCTTCAGAGTCTTGGTACCGCCTTGAGGTTCACTTCCAAAGCCCGGCCTGGCACTGTGCACCTCCAGCTTCTCACCCCTCAATGTCTGTCTCTGGCACTGGCCTCCAGCCTCCCTGCTCCTGAGCTCACCAGGTGCCTCCCCCACAGAGCCCCCTAAGGCATCCTGTGGTCCAGCTCAGGCAGAACCTCACTCAGCAAGACAGGCTCACAATCCCTTCCCCAAGGATGGTGACTTTGGAGTGGCCCTGCTTCCTAGGGTTTTATATGGTCCAGTGGTTACATCCATATAACTGGCCAAAGATGAAAAGTCTGGCATTATCAACCAAAGAGGAAAGAATTGGCTTGTTTCGACTCTATTGTTTAGTGAATTCCACCAAGGAGTCAATAACTATTGAACTGATTTGACTTGAGTATTCTTCTAGTAATCAAAGCCTCTGTATCTGGAGTACTTATGGGACTGACCCTTCAGTTATACTTTTTCATCTAATTCCCACAGTTACCTCTGGGGGAAGTAGTATTATTTCTCTCAAAGGAGAGAAGACTGAGGTTCAGAGAGGCCAAGAGACTTGCCTAAAGATACACAGCAGTGGTAGAGCCGAGATTTGAACCAGACAGTTCAAACATGGTGGCCCAGCATGTTCTTGACTGAATTCTCAACCATTTCAAGCCTTCAAGCCTCAGCCTCCCCAGCCATTGAGAGGGTAACGACAATACCGACCTCTCAAACCATCTCAGTGGAAACTGTAGAATTTCTCTGGGGCTCTTGAAGTGCTGGTGGATCAGAGGGAGGCTCTCCTGGCCTCTGCTGCCAGGCCACAGCCTGGGCCCGGGCACCAGTTGCTTCTGGATTCTCAGGGATTCTGCGCCTCTTGCCCAGGACCTGCCCTGCTGGAGCGCAGTGCTGGAGCGCACTCTTTCCCCACGGCCTCCTCTGGGTTTCTTTTTGAGGGCTGCTCTGCACCTGGGTGACGTTCCTTGTGAAATGCCATTTGTCTTGGGACAGGAGCAGGACCGCCTGCAGGAGGTGTGGGGGCCACTAATGGCTACCTGCAGACAGTGCCACCCTCCCCAGATCTCCTGTGCTAGGAGGCAGCAGGGGTGCGTCCCTGTTGATGCTGGTGGTCATCATCTGGGGAGATGCAAATACTTAGGGCAGAGCTCTTGAGATGGGAGGGCTGGGCTCTAGACCAGGGAGGGCCCTGTTCACAGGCAGCATCTGTGGATATCAAAAGCCTCCTTTTGCTCGAATTTACCCCATCCAGGGCCTGATACAGGCTATGGATTCCTCATTTTAGTGTCCTAAAGGAAAAGAACTCAGCTTCAGAAGGCCTCGATTAGGATGCAAATGCAGTGGCAGGCTTATAATCTCAGCACTTGGGAGGCTGAGACAGGAGGATTGCAAGTTCTACGCCAACCTCAGTAACTTAGTGAGACTCTCAGCAATTTAGCAAGACCCTGTTTCAAAATAAAAAAATAAAAAGGGCTAGGGGTGTAGTTTGGAGGTAGAATGTCTCTAGGTTCAATCCTCAGTCTAATAAACAAAGGAGAAGAATGCAAATGCCATACCTAAGGTGAGTGGGGCAGGAGCAAAGCAGGGCTGGCTTCCTTAGGGTCCTCTCAGGACTGGGAACAGTCTCTTCGGAGCACTGGCTTGGATCGAGAGGTAACCCAGGGCGGAACCTGACTCTGCCTCCTACCAGTTGGGTGACCTTTGGTCTTAACACCTGCTACCCCTCTAAAACGGAGCTGCTGAGGGGCTCCATCTCAAAGAGTGTTGGGAGGACCACCTGGGAGGATGTGCATGTGCATCCAGTGCTTGGCACAGCACCTGCTGCCTGGCAGGGACCACTCACAGCCCTCTGAGGCCCTGGCGAGCTCGGCCAGCCTGGTGCTGGTCCCTCAAGTTCCCTCACGCCTTTTCCAGCCGCCTCCACCCAGGATTGGGTGGTCTCTCTGCTCTCGCCCATTTCTCCTTGCTCTAACCCCAGCTCAGGTCAAACATTCTCAGGGGACACAGGTCAATTGGTCCAGCCCTTTTCAAGCCGGCAGGTCATCTCCCTGTCCTCCTGCCTGGGTCATTATCTCCCCAGCTTTCTTGGTCCCCAGTTTAATTCCAACCTGTACCCATCTTCCTGGCTCTTTCCCATTAATTCCTACCCCCTTGCAGAGCCCTCGGCATCTCCTGGCGCCTGCAGCTCTTGCCCTGAATCCCAAGGAAGTGGGATTCACATTCTATCTGCCTGAGGCCCTGGGAGCTGTTGGTTGCTGATTCTTCGATGGGGTCCTTGGGCATCAGAGCTAGAAGCAGCATTGGAGGGTCTCCCAGCTTGGCCCTCTCACTGGGCAAAGGCACTCTGAGTGCCCAGGGAGGGAAAGGAATTCCAGCCCATATTCTTTGCCTCCTCCGATTACAGGGCAAAGGACATAGCTCTAGGGTTAGACAGCAGGATATCTGAGAAGGACCTACAAGCCCGAGAGGAATTCTCAGTGAATTAGGGGGATCTGTTGACTCTTCAGGGACTCTGCTCCCAGAAGGCCCGCTTTCCTGGTGGCCTAAGTAAGAGGTTCTGCCTTCATTATTCCAGTTAGCCTCCGAGGAAATAAAATATTGCACTCCTTTGACATGGCTCTTGTGCTATTTTGCTTTTTACAATCGTTCCCTTTTAAATGCATTTAGTTTTAAGCTCCTCAAATCCAGTTTAAGTACATGGGAATAAGCCTTCCACGAATAAAGCAATAAATAGAGAAATAGGAAGAGTGGTGAGTTTCCTCTTCCTCCCAGCTCAGCCCCTCTCTCTCCCTGAAGCTGTTATCAAATGCCCCTCCTGACTGGCTGGGCTCAGAGTTCTCCCCAGGCACAGGGCTCAGTGTCTGGGCCTGGGGCCTGTCTGGCTGCTCGGTGGCCCATCGGAGGTCCTGGCCATGGACCTCAGGCCCTTGCTTGGTATCTCAGATTCTCTAGAAGCAGATGTGGGTGAAGCCCGAGGTGGGGTGGGACAGGGGTTATCAAGGATGGCATCTCCCCAGGAATTTGGCATCAGGCTGACCCCACAGGCCCCATCTTGAGGAAAGGGGGAGGGCTTTTGTATGACCACATCATAGGCCACCGGCTGAGCCACCCCCAGCGGTGGAGATGGGAAGTAGAACCTCATGGGGGAAGAGGCATTGGAGGAGGAGATGGCTGGGAGCCATGACCAGCCAACTCTCACAGGAGTGGAGGGAGGAGTACATGGTCCAGTTGAGGGATCAGGACAGAGAACCTGCTTTGCCACTCCAGTGGCCCTGCACCTCCGGATTGGGCTTCTGCCTTCTTCTTCTAGGCTTACCCACTGTGGACCAAGCCCAATGGGTTGTATGCTTCATAGCCACCTCACAGCAGTTTCACAACAAGCTTATATGGCAGAGCTTCTGAGCACTTCTTTACCAAGGAGGCTCAGAGATGTTGAACAACTGATCCAAGGTCACACAGCTCTTAGGTTGTAGAACTAGGATTCAAGTATAATTTCCAAGTCCCATACTGGCACTGTGTTCTGGCCCCTATGCTTGTCAGTCCTGCCAGACTCCACTTTTAGGGACCCTCAGTATCTCCTGCTCAATTTTTTTTTTTTTTTTAGCTCAAAACAAAGGTAGCATCCTCACCCACGGAAGTCACTCCTTCCTGGGTGCTGGTCCCTGCCTTTCACCTCGTGTGAAAGGGCTTCATATACCGGCCAGAAGCAGGAAATACCCGACCTGCCCACAAATTGCATCTCACTGGGAGAGCTGTGAGCTTCACTGCCCTGGTCTGTGCTGACACCTCCATTAACTCGGATCCTTAAGACAACAGACACCTTCCCTGACACTCAGAGGCACAACTGCAATCAGAGGCGGAGACCTGAATTCTGGGTTGTCACCAAACTGATGATGCCTCTTCAGTCAGTGGAAAGAGGCCAGAGAAGGGGGAGCTCCCTCCCCCACAAAGAGCCTTCCCCCGGGCCGGTGAGGGCTGAAGCTGAGGGCAGTGCGTGGCTTGCATTTCTTCTACGTTTTGAGAGGGCACATGACAGAAATGAAGCAGGGATATGGAGAGCTGGGACGGGGTGTGAGCTGGCTCTGGATCTTAGAAAACTAGCCGGACATGGGTGCCAGAAAGGGCCAGTGCCAATAGGTGCAGAAGAAGAGTCTACCAGTGCCCGAGATAGCCGCCATCTTCTTCCTCTGGGCACATGGGAGATACATTCTCACCCGCAGATACATGCCCAGCTCTGGCCTCTGAGCTGTGAGCAGAAGGAATGTGTGCCACTTCTAGGCTGAGGCAGTCAAAAGCACTTCTAGGATTCTTTAGCAAATTCATTCCTTGGCTCAGGCAATTATAGAGAGGGCCTCACGTGGAGATGGTAGAATCACACACAAGATGAACTCCACCAACAAAATCAGCCACATTCTTTGTTTTCACAATGGAAGACAGGTGTCCCAGTGGGCTTCAGACCCACAGAATACATGTGCATGAGAAATAAGGATTGTTGTGTTAAGCCACCAAGAAGTTGTGTTCGGTTGTTGTGTTGGCAAAGCCTGTCCCATCCTGACTAATGCAAGTGCTGTTTGGTTTGTTGATCACCTACTAGGTGTCAAGCACAGTTGGTCCTCCATGTCCATGGGTTCTGCATCCATGAATTTAACCAGCTGCAGATCAAACATATTTAGGAGCCAGGTATGGTGGCACTTGCCTGTAATTCTAGTACTTGGGAAGCTGAGACAGGAGGATCGTGGGCTGAAGGCCAGCCTCAGCAATTTAGCAACCCTTAGCAACCTAGTGAGACCCTGTTTTAAAATAAAAAATAAAAAGGGCTGGGGGTGTAGCTTAGAGGTAGAACGTCCTTGAGGTTCAATCCCCAGTACCAAAAAACAAAACAAAACAAAAAACCCCACAAAATTTGGAAAAAGCAGTGTCTGTTCGCAGCAGACTTTTTTTCCTTGTCATTATTCTCTGAACAATAATACAGTGTAAAACTATTTACATTGCATTAGGCATTATAAGTAATCTAGAGATAATTTAAAGTCTAGGAGAGGATTGGTGTAGATTATATGCAAATACCACGCCACTTTATATAAGCGACTTCAGCATCCCCAGGTTTTGGTTTCTGGAGAGTTCTGGAAGCATTGCTGGGGACATTGAGGGACAACTACATTGCACTAAGTGCTTTCCATGAATCATTTCACTAAATCCTTGAGACACACTCCCGGAAGACCTATTGTTAACTGTTTTACAGATGCAGTGAGTAAGGCTCTGTGGGATGAGGTAACTTCCGCAAGTTGTCACACAGCTAGCAGGTGGCAGAGCTGGAACTAGAGCCTGGGTCTGGCTGATTCGAGAGCTATGATTCTCAACATACAAATTCCAGAGAAGCCACCTTGGGTTTTTGGCTCTAATTTGGGCTCCAGGAGCCCAGACCTGTTAGGTAGCACAAGAGCATGAAAACTGTACCCACAGTGTCTCCAATGGGAGTCTCTGAATTCTGCTTCATCCAATTAATGGGGGTTAGGCAAGGGCCACAAGCACATTAGTCTCTACTCCTATGGAGTTCCCAGTCCAGTAGAGGGACTAGCTAAGCAAAAACATGGAGGATGGACAGAGGTGTGTGTGTGTGTGTGTGTGTGTGTGTGTGTGTGTGTGTGTGTGTGTATGACTGAGAGTGAGATGGACTGGGTTCAGTGAGGAGGCTGCCGCGCTAGAGGTGCCAGCGTGTTGGGGGGAGGGAGTTGGATATGTACCAGGCAGAGATCCAGTTGGGCCCCCTAGCCTCTCCTAGAGAGAGGTGGAAGTGTTGGGGTGAATGGAGGCCAAAAGTCTGCCCTCACTCATGCAGAAATCCTTCCACTTTGCAGCTCCATCCTTCCTGAGGACTCCCGCCCCCTGACCTTCTGTATCAGTGGGGCTCTTCCATTCAGGCTCACAGGTGGGGCTATGAGAACAGGCTCCTGATCCAGGGGAGTGATGATGCACCTATTTGTGGGCTATGGTTTGCACACACTCTGGGGCCAGGCTGCTTGCACCGGAGGCCATGAACAAATTTCTGGCTTAGTTTTAGCTTTTGCAGTATGAAGTGCCGAGCTGGGCAAAAGACACCATGTAGATTAGAAAGAGGTAGACAGAGAGACATGAGTTCAAATTCGGCTTTTACTACTTTCCCAGGGGTGACCTTGAACCAGTCTTGATTATCACATCTTTGTTCAATAAATAAAAGCAATCACCTTTCCCTTGAAGGCCACTTGGGAGGACTAAATGGCAGATAACTTCCTCTTCTTTCTCCTCCCCTCCCTCTTGTGCACGCTCCCTGCCAGATGACAGAGGACAGCCCACAGGTCCTCTCTGGCTGGGGAGCCCTCGAGGACCCTTATCTGGATCCAGGGAGGGAGGCGTGCCTGAGTGGGACACCAGGGCCAGCTGCGGTGGCCCTGCCTTCATCCAGAAAAGAAAGATCCACTTGAACATAAAGCTCCCCCAGCCTCTCCCAGCATCACGTCCCCAGAGGGAGTTCGCAGGCCGAGTAATGTATGGCTCCATTTTTAGATGTTGCCGAATTCCATTTGCTGGAGATCTGTGTTTTATTGCCGTATCAGTGTTTCTAAATTGCACTATATTTTCTTAGCTTGATGGGAATTTACAGCACCCGGATTGGAGTGAAATTGGGCTCTCCCCGCGGCTCGGAAATCACCGGGGTCGATTGAGATGGCTGCTGCCTCCCCCTCTGAGGGTTCCTGCTAATTATTCATATTAAGAAGAAATCTGTGGCTGAGAAGGGAGACCCCGGGTGACCCACTTGGGGACACATCCATCAGGGGCTAGGAGTTTGCAGCTGCTTTCCACAGGGATCTAGGCTCCCCAGGAGAAGTTGGGAGAGCTGTGGTGTGGCGTTCCAGACAGAGCTGGGGGCTGGGGACAGGCCCAGTCAGCAGCCAGCCCTGTGCCCATCCTGTCCCTAGGAATGCTAGATATTCATTGGGTTGCCACCTCCGTAACCGGAGCAATAATGCTGCTCATTAGGACACCCCCGAAGAGGCCTCCTCCAAGCGCTTGCAGGGAATATCCACCCCATTCTACAGATGAGGAAACTGAAGACCTAGGGGATGAGGTCACATGGAGAGCTGACTTTACTACTAGGACCATCCACCTCCAGCTGGAGCTCACTCTCCCCGCACCCGGTGTGGACATCTCTCCGCTCGATTGACTTGTCAGGGCTGCCGTCGTGTATGGAGACTCACCACGCATCAGGCATTGCGCTGAAGGTTCCAAGCACCTGGACCATAGCCCATTTTACAGAATAGCCTCAGGATGCTAAATCCTTTTTGCAAGTTTATATAGCAACTCCTAAGTAGCAGAGTTGAGATTCAGCCCCAGGAATATCTGATTCCAAAGCCTGTTCTCAGCCGCCGCGCTCTACTGCTTCTGGTGACAACAGCTCATCCAGCTCCTGCTGGTGTAGGAATGAGCTGCCCAGCTACGGGGTGGGAAGCCCGGTGCATTCTGGGAGTCAGATGGTGCCTGTCTGGCGCTGACATCCAGCGGGCTGCAGGTTTGCACAATGATGGCCGGGTGCTTGGGCTGCAGCTGCATTTGAAAGTCACCACTTCCCTGGCTCCAGCCTCCCCGGTGACACAGAGCCACCCAGGGCATTGACCAGAAAGAGAAGGGAGTCCTGAGGACCCAGATGCGGACTGCAGGAAGTTCTGGCCCATCCCTCTGGCAGGTCCAGGCAGTTTATCTCACTTGGCAGTGATCCTCTGTCTAAAAGCACGTCCGACGTTTTGTGCAATAAAGTTAATGGACTTCTCCATCTTAGAGCAGCTGAATTCTCTTGGAGCAGATGCTGAGGGTTATGGATGTTCTAATTAGGAAGCTGCCTTTGGCATTGAGGAAGGGAGGGGAGGCTCATGATGTGCGTTCTGCACGCCCTGCGAAGACCCCCTGCCATACTGCTTTCTGGAATCTGCCAAGGCAGACACGCTGCGGCAGAGGAAGGGGGAGCTGCTTCCTTCCTCTCGCATCTTCTACTTCCTCTCCAGCACCAAATGTCCTCCTCGTCCAGCCGGAAGCCACCAAGAGGACCAGGCGGGATGGCTGCAGTCTCCCAAGTATGAGCAACCACAAACAGGGTGTAGCCTTGTGATCAAGTAAAACTCACAATCAAGTTAATCTGACACGTTTATTGATGTGCATAATTGTTATTGGACTGCACTGCAATTAGGCATAAATGGTAGGTCGTTCCTGTGAGTGGCGATAATTAGTAATTCTCGTTTTTGGGCCCAATCAAGTTTGGATGTTTTTTCTCTATAAGCACAGAAGTTCCCCAGTGTTTGCAAACAGCATGGATATTGACTGCTTTCTGATTCACTCCTTCATTTATTCATTCACCCCTTTACTAGATCCAGGCTTGTGAACTGTCCCAGGCCTCCTGTGACATCGAGGTGGTGGAGGGTGTGTGTGTGTGTGTGTGTGTGTGTGTGTGTGTGTGTGTGTGTGTGTATGGGGCTGTATCCCAGACTAAGAGGATAATAATGTACCTTTCTCCTAGCACTGTGTAGACTGGAGGCCTCAGTTGGCTGCTTACTGGGTGGTTGTGGGCAATTCCCCTTCTCTCAGCCTCAGTTTCCACATCTGTCATGGGGAGACAACATCTCCTAGCTCAAAGGGTTATGGTGAGAATCCTGTGAGATGAGATATGCAGGGAGCCAGCCACAGTGCCAGGTCTGGAGTTGTTGTTCAACTAGCTGCCACCTAGTATCATTAATTTTTTTTGGTAGTGGGAATTGTACCCAGGGGCATTCTACCTCTGAGCTATAACTACTTCCCCCTAGCCCTATTTTATTTTTTATTTGGAAACATGGTCTCACTAAGTTGCTGAGGGCCTAAATTGCTGAGGCTGGCCTCCAACCTATGATCCTCCTGCCTCAGCCTCCTAAGTACTGGGATTACAGGTGTGCGTCACCATCCCTGGCTTATTATTATTATTATTATTATTATTATTATTATTATTAATGACAGCTTTTCCTGGAAAAGAAAGAGCTGAACACTAGGAGCTCTTAGGCCTTCGGTCTTTAGATGGGAGGGTGGTTCTGAGTGTAGAGGGACCCTGTTCCTTGTATCTTGCAGGAGGGCACAGAAACAGTGACACTTGGCTCCTGGGGAGTGTTCTAACCTCATCCTTACCCACGGTGAGTGGGGCAGGGAAGTTTCTGTTTTTCCACATCTTTGATCTCACCACTACCCAACCCTTGGGCAACATAGAGCTGGTTCAGACCTCCTGGCAGAGGGAGGCACCGGCCCAAGGCACGGTGCTGGGCAGCCTCTCACGAAGTGCTTGGCTCTGTTCCCATCCCAGCGGCTGTCTTATCAGAGTTTAGAAAATTCTTAGTGACCTTTTGCATCTCTCTCCTACTTTCACCTTGTATTCAAGTCTATGTCTTGGGGGCCTCGTGTGTGTGCGTGTGTGTGTGTGTGTGTGTGTGTGTGTGTGTGTGTGTGTGTGTATGGGGCGGTATCCCAGACTAAGAGGATAATAATGTACCTTTCTCCTAGCACTGTGTAGATAAGTATCAAATACATTTCACTCACTGTCATTTCCTGTTGGATATTGGCAACTCAGTCTTCAAGAGGCTCTAGCTACTGGGGAATAGGAACAGAGGCCCGAGCCACACTGGGATGACACTCAGGCTTTTGAAGATAAAAGACCAGGACACTCTTCGCACGGAAGCCAAACATTCTGGGGGTGGGGCTGCTGTTCCGGAAGCCTTCTCCATGGGGCCTCCTCATCCCGGATCCGATTTGGAGGCCAAGGCAGGCAATAAATTCCCTCGGTGGAGCTGGTCCCAGCATGGGCTACCCTGCAGAAAGGCTTCATCAGCGGCCTCATTTGCATAAGATAATGAAACCGCAGTAAAAATAGTAAAAGAAAAAATGGCCTGGCAACTTTGTTTCCATAATGACAGATGCTTCTTAAATACTGGGCTTCTGTTTCCCAAGGAGATGCCACCAAGGCCCAGGAGAGGTGCCCTCGAGCCCAACCATGGCCCAGCTGGGCTTCTGAAGAGCCACCTGAGCCCCTGACCTCCTGCTCCTTGGCTTGGTCCTGGGCAGGCAGTAGGGGACAAAAGGAGGGGAGGCAAGGGGACCTGACTGAGGAGCAGAAAAGGAGGACCCTGATGCCTCACGCCTAACCCGTGCTAAGGGATCCTTTCTTCAGTTCTCACGTGAGTCCCCTCGGCCAGCCGAGAAGGGTGTCCCCACCACACAGGTGAACAAATCCAGGCTGGTGAACTGTCCCAGGCCTCCTGTGACATCGAGGTGGTGGAGGGGCCTTGAAACCCATCCTACTCTATGTCTCCTGCCTGGCTGCCACTGGGGAAGGCTGGAGAGGGCCTGTCCCTGACCTAGAGGGTGGTGGGGACCCATGGGCAGTGGGAGCCAGCTCACTGGGTCTCAGACCTCTGCTCTGAGTGGGCTGAGGTGGCCAACATCAAATGAAAGAAGACCCCCCTGGGATAGGACTCCCCCAGATTGGGAGGCTACAGAAGAACCCAACTAGTATCGGCTTTAGACCTGTCTAACCTGGTCACCTCTAAACCATAGAGCCCTGCAATGACCGGCTTGGATGCGGAAATAACAATGATGATATATAAAATAATGGATGAGGGAGCTGTTTCCCCTTTCCACCTCCTCCTCTCTAAGTGTTCTCCCTGGGCTGTGGCTCAGGTTAGACCAGAGCTGACACTGTAGCCCACTGGATCCCCACCTCCTCTGGGCTGTGCAGAGTACTGGGGCCTTCGATTGGCTTATCTGGCACTTGTTAGCTGATGGGACAGAAGGGTGCATCTTTTAGGGGGTCTGCCATCCCATATAGTCTTCTCTGGAATTCTCTAGCCTTTTCAACTGTCCTAAAGCCATAAGCCTGGGTCTCATGACTATATTGTGTGACTCTTCTCCTCTCCCAGTCACAGCTTAAGTAAATATCTGGTCTCTTGGACCTGTCCTGGAACTTAGAACTGGGACACAGAGAGCCTGAGCCAGTGGTCATGGTCATTTGGACTAAAAGGTCATGTAGTCTGAGACAACTCAGATCCAGGGTCTGAGGAGAGAATGTGCTAGGAGCTTAGCACAGTGCCTGCCATGTAGGAGGTTCTGAATAAAAACTAGCTGTTTTTATGATGTCATGGTGAAGTTTCTGGATGGAAGTTGGTTTCTGCCAATTGAAACCATCTGCATGAGATTTGGTAGCAGAGGTGATGCTGAGGCCATCTTCCTGCTCTCTTTGGGGCTGTTTCTGTCATGGGGACATAAGGTTTTTCAGCAGCATGATTCCACTATTCATCCCCAACTTTCTGGGCAATGAGAAGCAATAATGACAGGGGCAGTGATAGCTGCGGCCTCTGGATCTGGATTTCTGGAACCGGATTGCAGGACTGCAACTCTGCAGTGTGTCTCTCCCTTCTGGCTCTCATGCCAGGCTTGGAAGAAGTGGCTCCCCTCGTGGGGAGGTTCTGTATTGTCCTTGGAGCCATTCTTAGGGCCTCAGGTGGCCTTTCTCTCTCATCTCTTGCATCGATGTTGCAAACCCCTGTACTCAATTCTTCTTGCCCCAAACTTTTATAGATACGGACAGTTTCCATCTTCAGAGAATAACTGACTTAGCGCTCTCTCATTCCCAGCTTGAAAAAGTTCAGGCAAGTTCTCTGACCTGCCAAGTTTGAATGAGACATCCATAGGACTTTACCAACGGTGACAAAAGGGACAAGGACACTTAAGGAGGTGGCAACTCCCAAGGGAACTTAGAGGATGGAGATGAGTTAGAGAGGGGAAGACAAAGGTCACAGTCTCAAGAATAATCTCTCCAGCTTCTATGTCTGAGATGGAACCAGGAACCTGGGCTAGAGCTGCACTCCCGCCCAGCACCAGGGTCTCCTGACAGGGACATCCCTGGGGAGAAGACAGCAAAAGTGAACCCTGTGGTTCTCAGGAGAGATGAGAAACAGAAAACACACCTCGAGGGGGCCCTGTTTTCTAGAAACATTTCTTTATTTAAAATTTAAAACCATATTACTTCATACAGCAAACTGTGCACTTTGATATATCACAGTGTCTTAAAAAGGAAAATAATCGGATTTGTTTGGAAATTTATTTACACCAGCCTAGAATGATTGGCAAGTAACACAGTTACTATGAAACCCAAATTGTTACAAAATGTTTACAAAAAACTATATTCATAGAAATTCTGCATGTCCACAAAGGGCATCCCCTGAATGGCCCAGAGACCAGTGTGTGGGAACCATGTTGCTGGGAGCAGGGGGTGTCCAGGCACTCTGGTCTGGGTGCTGGGACAGGCCTGGGCTCTCTGAGGCCCACGGTGCTGTCTGGGGGGCTCAGCCCAGGGGCTAGGAACTGAGGTCCCCCCATCACGGAGGCCCAGCCAGGAAGTCGCCCAGGCAGAGGGGGCTGGGGTTCGGAGCACAGTGGCATGAGGGCCCCTGGGGCCTCTTGTCCCTGTGGAGCCAGGACAAGATCCTCCTCAGGGGCTGGGTGCAGATGCGCTTAGCCAGTGCCCCAGAGGCCAACCTGGGGCTAAGTGGAGGCCTGGAGCTGAAGCAGAGGCAGGTTGCAGAGCACACAGAAGCCAGATATCCTTTGTATGTTCCAGGGGTGCTGGGACCCGTGGAGGGGCTAAAGGACTGCACTGCAGGGAACACAGGATCCAGACAGCAGGGATAAGGTCCGTCGCCTCCTCGGGGACTCTCTGCCAACTGCCTTCTAGGGAAGAAGGGTGGACAGATGGCGCTGGATGTGCTAGGACCAGAGCTGCCTCCTGCCTCTTACCTTGCAGCCCTCTGGCTCCTTGGCTGCCCCCTCACACCTGGCCCCAGGATCAAATGGGGCAAACTCTTGGCTGTCATTTTTCGGAGTCTATGGCTGCTTCCTCCTATCAGGAGGCCTCAGAGTTTTGATCTGTAAAATAGAGACAAACTGCAGGGTGATTTGAAGCCCTCTGTTCTAAAGGAAGGGGCAGGGCTGGTGGCTAGGGCATCTGGGCTGTCTATTGGCATGCTGGCAATGCCTTTGTGCGGGGAATACTCTAAGGCCTTGGCCACCCAGAATCCCGTACCTTCTGAGCTGTTACAGGTGCAGGCTGATGCCCACCTGGTGCTTCTGCGGCAGATATGAGAAGAGACCTAGAGAACACCCCCTGTCCCCCAGTCCCCTGTAAACTGTCCTGGGACTAGAGTGTGATGTTGGCACAGGGGCCAAGTGTAACCATGACATTGCTTCCCAGACAGACTCCCTGATGGAGACAAGGTTCCGTGGCCACTACCTGGCCCCCCATGAGGCCCGCCCACCAGCCCCTTACAGTTCTGTTCTCCTCTTTAGGCTCTGGAGCACCAGTCAATGAAGGGCCTGTTCCATCCCCCAAGGGCTCTCTTCAACCTCTGTCCCGGACCTTGCCACCATAGTCCCCATCTCTCACCTGGTCCCCACCCACACCGGCTGGGTTCTGTACACTCTGTAGACGTGCGAGGAAGGGTTGTATACACAAGGGCAATGGGTCATATATACACTGTGCACATATATATATATATATACAGCATATATATATATATTTACATTCATATATATATTGTACAGAACATTAACTTTCTACCCAAAACAGTTTTGTGACTTCACATACCACCCTCAGCTCTGAAATTTTTAACTCCAGAGCAAATCTAGGACTGAATCGAAGGCTTGATTCAAACCAGCATGGGGACAGAGGGCTGGGCCTGTTCCAGATGTGTTCACCCAATCTGGGACTTCCAGATGTGTCTAACTCACCCACAGAGCTGGTCCCAGTTGTTAAAACCATATAGCTCTTCGTCCACACCACTAGGTCCTTTTCAGATGGGTATCCACGCAGGACCATTCCAGGTATGGACCACCGAGTTTATCCCACTTACAGATGTTTGTGCACATAGCGGGGTGGCTCAGGGAGAGGCCAACTTCTTGCTGAGTGAGGAAGCAGTAGTTGTGCCCTCCCCGTCCCCCCATCCCCTGAAAAGCAGGCAGGGAGGGGCTTCTGATCCTTCTTGGTGCATGCCTAGGGCTGATCATTGCTTTTCAGGAGTTTCAGAAGGGGGAGCAACGTCTAACCTGTTTGGACCCCTCCCACAGCCTGAGCAGGGGGCCTGTAGGGCAGGAGCCCAGCTGTGCTCTTCCAGCTGAGGCAGAATCTGACCGAGGAGGGGTGTCCCTAAGAGATTCAGAGTCCAGCTCACTGGCCAAGGTGACACCCTCCCTCTTGCAAGACACATGCAGAGTGGGGTCACCTGAACGTTGACAAAGCTCTCAAGGTTTTCTGATCTGTCTGCAGCAGAGAAACTGGTGCCAGGTCAAGGGAGAGACAGAAGGAGGCTGACTGTCCCAAAGCTCCTGAGCCTTGGTGGGGTGGGGTCTCCTCACCAGTGCTCCCCAGCTTGGCTAATGTGAGCACCGGAGGACAGGTGCTGGCCTTGTGGGGAGGTGGGTGCTCTTCTGTTCAGGGCTGGCACAATGTGCCAGACAGGTATAGAAAAGCACTTGCTCAGGTGAATTTCGTCTTCTGCTCCATCCAAACCAGCTTTTAAGTTTCAAATCACTCTTCAGAGCCTCCCTGGTGTGCATGCATGCACACACACACACACATGCACCCCACCCCAGCTCAGCTGCACCCCCACCAGTGATACAGTCCTCACCTGTCTCTCTGGGACACCTCCCTGCCATACCCAAACCTCCCACCTCACAGATGGAGCCCTGGGAGAGTCATAGCCCATGCGTGGGCAGGGCGATCTCCACTGCATTTCATACACTGGGCCGGTCTCTAGGTCAAACACAGGGCATCGGCCATCGGTTGAACATTAGCCACACCTCCAGACATAAGGCTCCAACAGGAGAGAAGATCAGGCGGCAAGCCATCCCGCTTCCGGGTAGGAATCTACAAACCATTTTAGTACCTTTGTGGGGACTTTCCTATTAGAATTGTACCCCTATTTATCCACTACTATTTATTCACTGCTTTTATGAAAACCCTTCCACCCCCATGCCTTTCTTTTCTTCTATCACAAGCTCCCTATGTGCATAGCCTCAGAAGAACATGACACGTCCATATAGTGTCATGCACAAAAGCACACATGTGTGTGACATGAGCGTGTAGAATGAAACTGCATTGGACAAAATAAGACAGTGGGTGATGAGAGAAAAACGGTAAGTACTACTTTAGCATCCTGTTATCAGGAATTGCAAAAAGAAAATGTGTTCCCTTCCATAGGACACTCCACCTACAGCAAAGGAGTCACCAGCCATGAGCCCCGAAGGGTCCCAGCACCACTTGGCCATCTCCCCATGTGCGTGCCCACACCATTTCCACAAATCTGTGACCAACGATCCTCCCCACCGACCCTGGTGCCTCGCCTTCCTGACTGATTGTCTGTCTCTGCTCCCGCTGCGAGCTGGAACATATGTGTGCATCTGAACACACATAGGATGAACACTCACACACTCACCAACTTACGACGTGCGCTGACCTCTGTTGCCTGACCCTCTGCTGGCTCTACCCTTCCCATGCTCTCCTCGGGGCACACAGCCTACGTGCGCTTGCACACCCCTCACACGCAGACCCTGTGATGACATGGCTTCTCCTTTTACACATATTTGGCTATGCTGCAGGTTTTATCTTGTCCTCCATCCTCTGTGGTTCAGAGCACAAATGCACTCACACGCTAGCCCACATGCTCATGCATGCATACACACGTCTGCTCACCAGAGCCCCATTACAACATGGCTTCTCCTGTTTTTACATAGATGGGGCTCTATTGCTGGTCCAGATTTATCTCCTTTGTCCCTAGTTCACTCATGCACGCACACACACACACACACACACACACACACACACACACACACACCAGATCCCCAAAGAGTCACCTGTTATTGCATGCCCTGGACTATGTCCAAATCTTTCTTTCACTCCCCATTCCTGAAGCTCACACATGCAAAGACAAATCCATACGTGCGCACACCTCCCGACCTACTGAAGCTCACGACAGCATGGCTTTTCCTATCGTTCCACGTGTTGGGCTCTACTGTTTGTCTAGCCCTCTTTTCCTTCCTCCAGTGTAGACAGCCAGTCAGAGCTGCTGTGGTTCAGGGAACCATCCAGTTGAGTCCTGCAGCTCACAGTCTGGGGAAGGGACAGAACTTATCACATGTGCTAACAGGGATCTCTCCTTTGCCCCACTGAGAGGATCTGGAGACAGAAATGTAGCTCCTCCTCCCGAGCCAGGCTTCCCAGCAGCATCAGGACAGAGGAGGACAGAGGTGGCTGGTGTCTCTGGTTCTCTTCTAGAACTTCCAGGCCTCCTTCCCCTGCTCAGAGATTAGCCTCCACCCTTGGCCACGGAGGCCTGCTGGCCCCATCAACTCTCTTTAAGGACACTTTGCGCCTAACCCTTCATGTCTCGTTCTTTCCAAAGAATCTTGACGCCCCAGACCTCCAGAGTATCCACCCTGGTAAGCTGGAACCCACAGATGATCTGGCCCACCTCTCACTACCACCCTACTGGCTGCTATTCCTCAGCTGTCTCCCTCAAGCCCCTCCAAGGCCACAGCTGCTCCGGACAAGAGATGAAAGGCCAGGACGGCCTTGTGTCTCTGTGTTGGGTCTTTGGTTAATTCTTCAGGAGGCAGCTTCTCCCTCCCTGCCCTTGGGCCCTGGGTAGCTACAATATTCTGCCACTGAAAACTTTCTGGGACGCATCATTAAGTTTGGCAAGCCTAGGAGGCCAGGAGTTCTTTGGGTCCCCTCTAACTTTCCCACCTACCCCAAAGTTAGCCTGTGCAGGAGGAGGGGTAACTTGACTTTCACTGTGGCTGAGGTTACTCTTCTCTTTCCTTGTGACAGAGGGGGCCAAGTCCAAGTGGCCAGGAATGGGGGGTTGCTGATGTGCAGATGGCAAAGAGCCCAGGTTCCCAGATGCCAACAGGGTTTAGAAACCAGCTTGATGACCAGCAAGGTGAGGTCCATTGGCTCAAAGGCCTGTGGGATTTCCATGGAATCCACTAGCCCTCTGCTGGCTTCAAATATCAGATGAGTCTTTGGGCATACTTTGTGAGAGATTTATGGGATCCTCTCTCCTCTGGCCAGAAAATGTAGGAGAATTTTCTGTGACTACTACCCCACTCATTCCTGCAGACCTTCTAGAGCAGGAGCCATTGGTGCATTGCCCATAAAGATCCAAAATGGCAGCTCCGATGTGTGCATTCTCTGCTCGCCCACACCCAAACTCCTCTTTTCCACTCCACCTTTAACTTTGCCAAGGGGCCTCCATGGGTGAAGCCAAGTCCAGAAGATCAGGAACATGTGAACACTCCTCCAGGGCTGAAGGCTTCCTTTGGCCCAGGCATATTGGATGGCCACCCCTTGGCTCCTACTGGCAACCACACCGTAACATCCTTAAGGCGCCCAAGGTTTGTGTCTCTGATTTCACGGTCAAGACCAAGGAGGTCTGGGCTTGTGGGGAAGAAGCAGCAATATAAGATCTCTCTCATTTCATGTGGCTTCTGGAGAAACTTCTGACTCTGGAGGAGAGCCGAAGGGCAGGTGAGTTTGGCCTGAGAGAGGCATGTGCTTCCTTTGGCCTTGGCTATCTTGGCTGGCAGCTTTAGAAACCCACAGACAGATGAGACAAGAGGAGAAAGAAGCCCAAGCAGCTGGCCTGAGGCCTGCTGGTTTCCTTGTAGGTAAGGGCAGAGTTCCTTGCCCAGCATGCTGGCAGCGGCTCTGGTCCCCAAGCCCAGGGTGGGGATGGGGAGGTTCCTTCCAGTCTCCTTTGCTTTCCTCTGCCTGGCCCCAGGGCCTGTGGCCCCCACTCCACCTGTGCCTAGGGGAACACAGGGGCTAGCGATGTGCTGCAGGTCATGCTGTCCTTGCCTGGAAGCCGGCGATCATTGAAGGTGTGCATGTTGATGACGGCGTCAGTCTTGACCATCATGGGAGGCTGTGGCTTGTGCTTGACTCGGCGCTGGCAGGTGAGGGAGAAACGGATCTCATCGGCCACGGTGCTGCAGAAGGAACGCTGGGGAGGGAAGAGGGCATGAGTGAGGTCCAGCTCTGCAACTCCGGCCAGCTCTTCTCCTCCCTCCCAGAGCCCGAGTTAAGGCCACCCTGGCTTTCTCACCCCATACATCCCTCCGCCCCCTGCACCATGATTCATGTATGTCATAGTCTATTCTTTTTTTTTTTTTTTTTTGCAGTACTGGGGATTGAACTCAGGGGCGTTCTACCTCTGAGCTATACCCCCAGCCCTATTTTTTATTCTTTATTTTTGAAACCGAGTCTCACTAAGTTGCGGAGTGCCTCACTAGGTAGCTGAGGCTGGCCGCGAACCCGGATCCTCTGGTCTCAGCCTCCCGAATGCTGGGATTACAAGAGTGCGCCACCACGCCCATGTCATAGTCTATAAAGCCCCACACTCTTGGTTGGAGACTAAGGTAAATGGGACAGATAGTATCATCTTAGCTCCATTTCACAGATGAGACAACCGAGGCTCTGATTGGCATGCGCATTAACGTCTGACAGCTCTGGTGTACCTGTCTGGTCTTCTAGACTGTGGGGGTTGGAACCAGCCAGTTTCATGTGTATGCGCCCAACCCTCAGCACTGGGCCAGTCCCAGAATTGGGGCTCAACAAAGGCTCAAGGAATATGTGAGTAGCCCTGCTGGTGGGGCTCCTGTCAAGGGGGAGGGTCACTGTCCTCCCACTCAGGGAAGTCCAGCACGTCTGTCAAGGTGGTAACTGGGAGGCAGCTCCCCACAGGGCTGCCGAGTGGCAGTGGCCTCCTTCTGGGCTGGGTCTCTGCAGGTAGCCATAGAGGGACATCAAAAGTGCGGCATCGCCACAGGATCTGATGGCAGGGGCTTCCATGAGACCAGCACCAGCGGTTGTCCTGCAGCTGTATGGAAGGCAGTGGGGGCTGTCTATGCTGCAACCAGTGAGGTCAGGGCACTAGCACCAGGACCACCTGTGTACAGGTCCTGGGGGGCAGGCGAATGACCCGGCTGTGAATTCTGGCCGTGCCTCTAATGAGCCAGGACCTCTCAGAGCCTCCCTTCTTTCACACTAAAGGCAGAATGTCACCCCTCTTTGACCCACCTTTCTTCAGTCTGCAAATGTTTGCTGGGATTCTATCATGGGCCAGTGAAAAGATGATAAGGTCTCAGCCCTCAGAGAGCTTGTAGGGTAATGAAGGAATGGAAACAGATAATAAACATGTGGACAAGTAAACAATTTCAGATAGTGACAGCTATCATGAAGAGATAAAAGTAGTAAAAGGGGATAAAGAGGGGCTGGGACTGGGGCCAGGTGAGGAAGGCTACTTTAGGAGGTGGCCTCTAAGCTGAAACCTGAATGGGCAGACAGTGCCAGGGATATGGTACGTTGGGGAAGAGCAGTCCAGGTGGGTGGACCAGGATGTGCAAAGGCCCTAAGGCAGATACATCCTTCATGTGTTACTGATGAAAAAGAGAGCCTGTGTGTATGGAGCAGGGCAAGGGAGAGGAGGATGGAAAGAAGGAAGTCCAGGAGGTGGTCCAGGACTGGATCTCATAGGCTTTTTGGTAGAATTTGGAGCTCAGTCCAATTTTAATAGGAATTTCTAAAGAATTTAGTCACTTTTTTTAATGTATTCTAATTTTTTTAGCCATTTCCTATTACTGGACATTTAGGTATTTCTCCATTTTTTTCATGCTATAACTAACACTATAGCAAACATCCTTGTGAATAAAACTACACATATCCTTAAACACTTACATTTGGTGCACGTATGGCCAGTTTTAAAGACTGAACATTCCATGGAGTTGCCTTCCAGAAATGAGCTGTTCAGACTTCTCTCAGCAATGCTGGAAGGAGTCTCTTTCCTCACACCCGTGCTAACTGGGACACCCAGAGCTATCTTTCCCTCCTCCTTGTTGACAGGCTTGCTGGTTATAAGTGACTCCATTTCATTTTTGATGGATGTATAAGCTGCCTGTTGTAATCACCCCTCCGTCTGGGATCCAACTGCAGCTTCCTGCCACGCTGAACCTGGATCCCTCTGAGCCTCTGTACGAGGCGATTCCTTGGCCCAGAGGCCTCAACTCAGGTGCACGTTTAAATCACGAGGAGACTCTCTGAAAATGCCAATGCCAGCATCCACCACAGGCCAATTAAAACAGAGTCTCTGGGAGTGAGGCCAGAGCATTAGCACTTAAAAACGCTCTCCCTGTGGTTCTAATTTGCTACGGGGACCCAGAACCACTGCCCAGCCACGCTTGAATTAATCACACCAATAGAGCCTCATTTTCTACTGTCTGCATGCTCGGGCCAGCCCTCTTAACTTTTCTTTTGTAAACTTTGATTATGAAAACTTCCAAATATATGCAGAAGCAGGGAAAAGAGTATAATGAGGGCCTGTGCCACGCCACCCAGCTTTCACAACCACCCAGCAAGGTTTTACTCGGGGAAATGACACAGTTCAAACTGTTTTGTTTTGTTTTGGTACTAGGGATTGAACCCAGGGCATTTTACCTCTGAGACACACCCCAGCCGTTTTTATTTTGAAGCAGGGTCTTGCAGTTATTGAGGCTGGCCTCAAACCTGCGATCCTCCTATCTTAGCCTCCTAAGTACTGGGATTGTAGATAGGAGCCACCACACCCAACTTCAAGTTAAGTTTTAAGCAGGGCACTGGCAGTGGTGTGATTTGTGGGTGGCAGCAGGGGTTTGTGTGGGATAGAAGGCCAGCTTGGAGGCTGTGGCATAGTCCAGACTAGGGGTGACAGTGGCTTGGTCTGGGGTGGAGCAACAGTGATAGGAAAATGTGCTTGGTCGGCACAGGGGTAGAGCTGGCAGGACTTCCTGGGGGACTAGATGCAGGGCGAGCTAGGTGCCCAGCCTGACGGAGGATAAGACCAGCAGGAATCCTGTCCTTCCCTGCCCTTCCCTTTCCCGAGCAGGCCCCAGCCGGGTGGTCACCTGCTCTCGCTCTGCCGTTTTTCGGAGCTTGTACACAAACTCGCCCACAGCCACCAGCACGGACAGGACCAGGCCGGCAGCCAGGACAATGAAGATGCCACCAATCTTCTGGATGCCCAGCGCGCTGGCCTCCTTGTTCTCCTCCTCAGGGCAGCCGCTGCCCCGCCACCACTTCTCCTTCATGATGTGCAGCTTGTCCTCCTCCTGCAGCTGCAGGATGGCGATGGTGATCTTGTCCCGGTACGGGGAGCCTGCGGAGGGGAGAGGGGGCCGCAGCGGTCAGCGGCGTCTGCTGGGCCCATTGTGTGTTTGTCTCTGCCAACCCCTGGCCAGAGCCAGCCATCGGTAGCCCTCTCTGCTCACATCAAGGGGGCACAGTCACTACTGGGCCTCATTTTAAATCTACCCAGGGCATCTGGGTGGGAGGTCTTGCCCATCGACTATCTGCTGCTGTGGACCCCTGCAAGGCCCCGTGTATCTGAGCTGCATCGGCAAGGGTGGGATGGGGGCTTTGCAGTAGGCATGGCCTCTGGGAACGGACTTCTCTGTGTCCCTGTTTTCATTGCAAGGGCCAGGGCTGACTGCACCAGGGATGTGGCTCTCTCCCTCTGCTTATGAGCTACATTCAATGGAATGAGCCAGGGGACTGCGTGCATGAGTAGACACGAGCTGGGGGACTGCATGTGTGAATGGACATGAGCCAGGGGACCGTGCGCATGAGTGGACATGGTGGAGGACCATGTGCATGAGTGAATGCAGTGAGGGACTACGTGCCTGAGTGGACATGGCAGGGGATAATGTGCCTGAGTGGACATGGCAGGGGACCGTGTGCATGAATAGATGCAGTGGGGGCCATGTGCCTGAGTGGACATGGCAGGGGACCGTGTGCATGAATAGATGCAGTGGGGGCCATGTGCCTGAGCGGGCATGGCAGGGGACCGTGTGCATGAATAGATGCAGTGGGGGCCATGTGCCTGAGTGGGCATGGCAGGGGACCGTGTGCATGAGTGAATGCAGCAGGGGACATCATGGTGGGGGCTCGCCTATCCCTGTCCATACTCAATGGCCCTCACTCACCCATGGGCGTGCCGATGCCGTAGCCCTTGGAGTCGATGAGGCCCCCGATCTGGGTGAGGTTGCAGTTCCTCTGGGTGACGTATTCGATGGTGGTGGACTCCATGAGCAGCGCGTAGTCTGCCGTCAGTGTCCGCTGGATGCCCTCCTCGTTGTTCTTCACCAGTGCTGAGGGCTTGCTGCTCATGAAGGCCCACATCTTCTCGAAGGTGGAGATCTTGGATTTCTGGGGCGGGGATAGGGGGTGGTGGTGAGGGAAAGGGACACAGTTACTGAGCCTCCAGAGGACCAACTACTGTACCCCTGTTCGGTAGGGCCATTGAACCATCTACACTCTTCAGAGTGAGGGAGCACCACCCATTGCTCAGATGTGGAAACTGAGGCCCTGGGAGGAGAGGCCCAAGACACAGAGCTGGGGAATGATAGTGCTGAGATTCAGACTCAGACCCATTTCCTGCAAATCCTGAATCTTTGACATGGAACAAGTGGTCTTCAGATTGACTTTTTGAGGTATTGGGGTTTGAACCCAGGGGCATTCTACCTATGAGCTACACCCCCAGTCCTATTTTTTATTCTTTATTTTGAAACAGGGTCTCACTAAGTTGCGGAGGGCCTCACTAGGTAGCTGAGGCTGGCCATGAACCCGGATCCTCCTGTCTCAGCCTCCCAAGTACTGGGATTACAAGTGTGCACTACCACACCTGGCTTCAGACTGACTTTTTTTTTTTTTTTTTTTTTTTTTGCGGTACTGGGAATTGAACTCAGGGGCATTCTACCTCCGAGCTACACCCCCAGCCCTATTTTTTATTCTTTATTTTGAAACCAAGTCTCACTAAGTTGCGGAGTGCCTCACTAGGTAGCTGAGGCTGGCCGCGAACCCGGATCCTCTGGTCTCAGCCTCCGGAATGCTGGGATTACAAGCGTGCGCCACCACGCCCGGCTCCAGACTGACTTTTTAAAAATTGTTTTTTTTTTCTCTAACATTCATTAGATAATTTTCAGGTGTGTGTCTTGTTCTAAGTGCCTTGTCTGCACTAACTCATCACAAGAGGCAAGTATTAGCATTAGCTCCATTTTACAGATGGGGTAATTGAGGCACAGCTAAGTCCCTGTATAAAGTGACCCAGATACTAAGTGGCAGAGCCAGGCTTTAAACCTAGGCTCTCCGGAGCCAGAGTCCATGATCCTAACCACTGAGCAGCACTGCCTCTCCACCTGGAACCACTGGGAGTGTGAGTGGTAAAGAGATGAGCCAATAAGGGCAAAGCTCGCCAGGCCTGGGCCTCTACTTCCACTGTAGACAAAGCAGGCCCCTTTCTGCACTGGGTTTCAGGGGAAGACTTTGAAGCGTGGGTTCCAGTCTGCTCTCCTTCAGACAGTGAGGGAAAGGCAGCGTGGGAATTGCAGAGGGGGACAAAAGTGCTGGCACTCAGGGCAGGTGGTCTGCAAGCCCTTATGGCTGCTCCAGACCCCGGGGCTGGTCACTGTCACATGGGCAGAACCAGCACCCCTGGGTCCAGGCCTAGGCCTGCAGGGAGACTCAGAGAAGGCACTGGGGTAAGAGAGGAGAGACGGGGCCAAGTGACTATTGCTGCCCTGGGAAAATGGACAGACCATGCTGCCTGGTGTTCATGAGGTTTCTTGGGAACCTAGTGCCGCCAGCTGCCTGCTCCCAGCAGGGATCGGCCCTGCCCTTCTGGGTCCCAGGGGAGCAGGAGGCTTTGCAGGCCGAATTGTATTGGCTGTTTCCAAGTCTGCTGTGGCTTTCTGTGATGTCAGCCTGTCTGACTGGCACCCAGCCCAGCTCTGGTGCGTGACAGCAGGGGTGTGCTCGAGCAGGCTGGCACAGTACTGGGGGATGGGCAGGGAATAGGGAAGAAGCCGTGCCTGTCAAGAGGAGATGGGGACCCCAGGAGGGAAGTGGACTTTCTGTCTCTAGGTGCTTCCTACCAGCAAGGGATAACACCTCGGAAACTGGCTCCCCAGCCTGCTCCGGGGGAAGAGACAACAAAGACAGGAGGGAGTCTCAGAGCAGAGGGCAGGACCCTTTGGAATTCCATCTGGGATGGGATCTGCGATGCCTTCCTTGGCCCCAGATATGTGGGCACCTTCACAGACAAGCAGCCACTCTCCTGCCTACAAATTTACCTGCCCCTCAGCTAAAGGCATGAAGGACTCAGATCTTAGCCCCCTGGAACCCCAGCTGGGTTGCTCCCAGCCCCTCCTGGTCCTCAGCCTCTCCTACTCGCCACCGCCACTCTTTCCCTCCAGCTGCTCTTCCTCTGCCGCCCTGCCTCCTGGGGTTCTGTGCTATCCACCTTCCACCTCAGCTCTTCCCAGGTGCGACTCCACTGGTTCCTCCTCCCTTAATCACACCCCTCATTTCTATCTCTTCTGACATCTCAGATATATCTTATTTTCTGAAAGGGGTATGCTCCTGTTCCTGGACTCTTTGGCCCCCTCTGTTACTTTCTCTGCACGCTTCCTCCCCAAGTTGTCACAAAGAATTGAAGCCCTCAGGCCAGCAACCTGGGAGGAACCATGTCCTGCCAAGAACCACATGAGTTTAGAAGCGAGGCCTTGGGATGACTGCAGTGTTATCAACACCTTGGCTGCAGCCTAACAGAGGCCCTGAGCCAGAGGGCCCATTTGAGCTGTGATGGATTCCTGATCCACAAACTCAGACATCAGATGCTGTTTTAAGACACTAAGTTTGGGGTAATTTGTTATGCAGCAATAGATAACTAATACACTTTCTCACTTACATAAGCACATGAGCTACTTCTGTTCCCAATATAGTTGCTTTTCAGATATTCATTAATTCCAACTGTTCTTATAATGAAATTATCTAAGTCCAATCATTTCTTCTTTGTCAGATACACATGCTCCCCAGGTCCTCTAACATTCTGGTTATTGTGACCTAAACACTGTTCTTCCTCCAGTGACTCCATTTCTGTCTCTTTTGTTTTACAAATTCTCCCTCTTGTCCTAAAGGTGGGAGGAAATCAGGACTCTCCTTATACCTCCTAATCCATCCATCCATCCATCTATCCATCCATCCATCCATCCATTCATCCCCTCTTCTTCTCCTAATTCCTCTGGTCATGCTCCTACCCCCACACTATCAATATAATAGTTAATTCAACTAACAGACTGTTCATCTAGCCTGTCACTTACTCCTCCATCAGTTCTTCCATCACCCTGTCCATCCATCCATCCTCTTACACACCTACCCATCACCTAACCATCTGCCCCTTTCTCTTTCTCACCCATCTTACCCATTCACCGTCTCATGTAACCAGTCACCCATCTCTTGAGTCTTGGCAAAAGTAACCGAAGAACCACTCAGGAAGCCTGCCCCACTCCTTCTGTCTCAGAATTGGGATCAGAACATCTCTGCTTTCTCTAAACTCCTCCTGGCACCCTACCCCCCGCCAACATCCCATTCCTCCCATACACGGGGCTGCCTGACACCAGAGCATGCTTTTTCCAGTAACACAGTGCCATAGACGAGACAGAAATCTCAGTGGGGGGGGCTGGAGGGAGTGTTGAGGCAGATGGTGCTTGAGGACAGACACGTGGGAGCCAACAGTGGGTAAAGAAACTAAGTGAGGAAGGTGGGAAAGGACACTAGGAAGCGTGGACCAGTTAAGACGGGAGGTGACACCAAGGCAGAAGCTGCTGTGATACAGATTTCAAGGGGTTCCACGCTCCCACTCCAAAGCTCACTGCCTTCATCACCATATATTAGATATATCTGACATCTGCTTCCTGAGAATGGCCACCTATTGTCCCTGCCCTATATCTTGGGGCTCTCAATGTTCATGATCTCTGTTTCTCCTTAAGTTGTCCTTGAGCAATTATGTGACTCCAGGGCCGGAATCTGAAAAGTCCCCTCTGGTGCATTTAGGGCAGAGAGAGATCTTGGCTTCCTCTCCCATCCCTATGGGCCTGGTCACCAGAGTTCCCATCACTGGCCTGAGCAGCTGTCACCTCCGCAGGGAATGGAGTCCCATATACCTACATCTCCTGCGTCATCCTGCCTGTCCCAGCTCTGGCGGGAACCTTAATAAGGATTACTTCGGGGCCAGTCACCCAAATCAATTAATGGAATCATTTGGAGCAGCCAATACAGGGCGATCTGCCAGGACGGAGATGCTTTTTTTATCAGGAAAATTGGCAAGAAAGTAAGTTTCAGGCTCACGACTTTCAATTCCATCCTCCACAAAGAAGTAAATTGATTTTCCTCAACTGAAGATACTTAATCTTGAGAATTTAACATTTTTGTACAAGGGAATGTATATAGGTCTACATATACATATATAAATATAAATATATATAAAATATATATCAATTTCAAAGGGAGCTGAATCCCAGGGAATGTGTGCAGATAGGCAGTGGCAATGTGATTCCATGCAAGGCCTTGGGTATTTTCCATACTGGAAAGGAGGCCTTCCCCCAAATTAATTAGCTTCCTTATCCCTGGAAGTAGAGTCTCTGGCCTTATCAAATGCATGTCCTTGAGCAGTTAATCGCTTTTCTTGAGTGATTTCTGTGTGGACCAGGAGGCTTCTCTGAGTTCCCCTGCCTCTTCCCACTGCTTCAGCCCCCCTGGTGAGGACAGACTAGCTGCCCCTCTGCTCCAGCAGCAGTCCCTGATGTCCGCACAGGCCCCTGCAGCTTTCTGTGAGGCCCTGCAGCTGGGCCCTGCAGGGGAGGCTGGAGGTGAGGGCTCCAGGTAGCTGTGGAGGGAGCAGGAGGGGTCAGCTCCACCGTAGGGACTCTGGTGTCACACCAGCTCCTTCTGTGACCATAGGCAAGTAACAACACTGATGAGCTTCACTTTTCACATCTGCAAAAGGGGGCTTTAAGAATACCAACCAACTGGGCATGGTGGTGCATGCCTTTAATCCCAGTACTTGGGAGGTTAAGACAAGAGGATCACTAGTCTCAGCAAATTAGCAAGGCCCTCTGAAACTTAGTGAGACCCTATTTCAAAATAAAAAGAATACAATAGGGTTAGGGGTGTAGCTCAGAAGTAGAATGCCCTTGGGTTCAATCCCCAGTACACACACACACACACACACACACACACACACACACACACACACACCCTCACACCCTACTGCATAGGGTTATTATAAACATTCAGTGAGAAAAGGCATGTGAAGTGCTCATCACCATAAAAGCTGGTCCCTAAAGCTCCATACAGGTTGGTGTTATTAGTTTTCTTGAAGTCTTGTTAATTCTTTTCAAAGCTCAGTTGTTTTCCCATTTAGAAATAGACAATAAGCTAGGAGCGGTGGCTTATGTCTGTAGTCCTTGGGAAGCTGAAGCAGAAGGATTGTAGGTTTGAGATCAGCTTTAGCAACTTAATAAAACCCTCAGAAACTTAGTGAAAAACTATTTAAAAAAAAGAACTTAAAAAGGGCTGGGGGTGTAGTGAAAATAAATAAATAAAGATAATAATCTTCACAGTGCAGAGTGGCTACAGAAATTAAATTATACAGACTTAGGGGAAGAAAACTCAAATGCCAAGCCATATGTGGTGACACATACCTGTAATCCCAGTACTTGGGAGGCTGAGACACGAGGATCACAAGTTCGAAGCCAGCCTCATAGATTTAGCGAGACTTTCAGCACCTTTGTGAGACCCTGTTTCCAAACAAAAAAATAAAATAGAGCTGGGGGGTATAGCTTGAAGGTAGAATGCTTCTGGGTTCCATCCCTAGCAATAGCAACACAACACACACGTGTACACACTAAAAAAAATAAAGGAAGGAAAACTGAAATGCTGATGGGGCCAGGCTGGGTACCAAAAACAGCTAGAGAAGACTGGTGGGTTCTGTAAACTGGAGACAGACTCTGCCTCTGAGTTCCTGACAATTACTGCTCTGCAGGAGATCCAGCTCAGTGATGCCAGATCTTTCACATTTTTAAAAAGCTAGAAATGAAAAAAAAAATAAAAAAACTTTTAAAACCTTTTAATGCAAAAGTCTCCACATCTTAAAATGCTGGAAATTAATTAAGAAACATTTCTACATAAAAACAAGCAATGCGTGGCCCCCAAAATCATGTCCATGGGCCAGACAGGCCTTTGTATCTCCAGTTTACAACAATAAACAATGCAGATAATACCTATGGTGGGCCTAGTTTGTGCCAGGTATCTACCATTCTAAGTTGTATATATGAATCACCCTATTTAATTATTTCAATAACCTACGAGGTTGAGGACTATTATCCTCAGTTCACAGGTGAAAACTAAGGCACAGGTGGTCCCAGTAACTTCGTAATTTTCAATGACCTCTTCATGGTCACTGGCCCTCATCCTGCACTGTCGTTGCCCCTTTGCCTGTTCCCTTAGGAGTTCTTCCATTCTAAGGAGCTCCAGGCTCCTCCCGAAGTGCTCAGCCCTGTGCAGAGGCAGATGACCACCCTGTAATAGGAAGAACCAATGTCCTCCACAAAGCCCAGGCGATTCAGTCCAGCCAGACTCAGAAGAGAGAGAAGCTCCAGGTGCCCACTGGCTGGCCCCTCTGCAAGGTCTCTGCTGAGGTCATCCGCTGCAGCAGGGGATTTTGGAGCCAGGGAATCCCTGGCCCTGCAATAACCTCCAGACAGTAGCTCATTGAAGCCTTTTGTGAATTGCTGCATGGTGGGAATCAGTATCCATATCATACAGGTGAGCAAGTCAAGGCTCAGAGAAGTGAAGTGATTTGTCCAAGGTCACCCAGCAAAGACATCACCCAGGACTCACATCCTGGTCTGTTTGACTTTAAAACTGATGCTACTCAGCAGGGCCAGGCCGCACGGCACTGTACCTCATTCCTCCTGTCCTGCTTCTGCAGGAAGGCAGGGCTAAGGTCTGGAGAGAGGCCAGCAGATGGGTCTGGAGAAACTGGAGGCCAAGATTGGGGAACCCTCCAGCTCTTGAAGAGTCTGCTATGCAGCTGGAGGCAGGGGTGGCTGGGATGGCCTCTCTAAGCACCTTCCAGGTCAGATGCTACGACCAAGGCTGTGCAAGCTGGGGGGCTTGGCAATGCCCAGGGCTGCCCCTTTCCCAGCTGCCCCCCCTCCCACCCAGGCTAAGCTCCCAGCTCTACCGCCCAGCGTGTGAATCTGTGCAGAAGCTGCTTCCCACACCCTCTCCCTTCAAAGCGGCCCAGCCCTCCCTGCAAAGAGCATACTTTCCCCCACATTCTCTTTACATTTTGCCTACATATTTTTACAGCCAAACAGTACTTTCAAAGGCCTCCTTTTTCATCTCCTAATTAATTTTATCTTCTAAGACGGAGGGAGGACAACACAGGAGACGCTGTTTGTGATGTCTGTTGCTCTCTGACAACTCTCTGGGAGAAACCGCCTTCGGAGTGATGGGGCTGCCTCTAAGACATATCTCCCAGGCTGCAGCTGGGGCCGGGGGCCCTGGGGCCCTGAGAGCTAGATGTCTTGCTTCCTGCTATCGTCCTATTTGAACAGAGCCCTCTCTCCTGGCCTACTCTTGGGGAGTGTGGGGTTATACGATTGTTCACAGCCCAACCTGGAGCATGCTAGCCAAGGAAATGAGGTTCACTTTGGGACATTCATAGCAAGTCACCGGCTTGGTTCTGGCTCTCAATACTACCTCCTGCATTTGCTCTTCTCGGCTCCTGCAGCATCCACTCAGCAGACCTGGTTGGGTTGGGTGGGGGAGGGGCGTCACTAGGAAGTCCCCCTCCCCCCCCTTACCGGGGCAGAGGGACAAGGGAGGAAGTAGGTTTGTCTAGACCCCTTCTGAGTGAGTGTCGTGCTCCCAGGTCATCCTCCGAGTCTGGGTTAATGGGTTAATATGTCCACATTCAGACTCCTCTGCCTACATGACAGTGCCACTGCTGCTCTTGCCAGTGAGAGGAAGTCTGAGTGAGAGGAGCTTTGCAGGAATGAAGGCAGGCGACAATGTGGCCAAACACAGACAGGGATAAACTGGCCACTGGATAGGGATTAACTGACCACCGGAGAGCACGAAAGTGAGCTGGCTCTGCAGGGGGATGGGCAGTTGCTCTTTCTGACCAATGGGCCCCTGAGCCCCAGAGGCCCAGCTGGGTGTCAGCATCTGTGTCCCTCCTCTGCCTTCCTGGCTGTGCCTTTGGCAAAGAGGATGGGCAAGGCTGAGTAGGCTGCGGGAGGCGCTGCTTGATGCTGAGGACAGAGGCTCGGTGGGGAGCTGGGCCTGGCCTCTGGGAAGCCAATCTGAGCATCTTAGCATGGAGAGGCAAGGGCATCCAATCAGTGCAATGAGCCTGCATCGGGCTTATTTATGCCGCTTCCCTTTGATCGGGAGCCCTGCTTAGAGACGGGCTCATGCTTAATGCATGAGAGAGACTCTGGCACTGTCAAAGGGCTGGGCCACAGCCCGGGGACAGGCAAGGAGCAGGCAGTCATGCATATACACAGGCATGCATGGCCCGACTCTCTCACACACACACACACACACACACACACACACACACACAATCCAGGCACACCATGGGGACATTCAACAGACAGCTGCACACTTACTCTCTGCACACACATACACATAGACTCTCTGGCAGGCACTTGTATACACAGCACTCACAGGTACACAACCATGTGCCCAGCTCACAGGGATGCACCACACATATGTTCAACAGTGCACAAACGCAGATGCAAACACTTGTGTCCAAGCATAAACACATGCACCCACACGGGCACACTCTTGTGCGCAGACACATGTGTGCACATATGCGCACACAAATGAATGTTTACATGCACTATCTACTATGCAGCCACACATGTGTACATGTACTATCATACACTCATGAACTCAGAGCTCCTAACACACTGTTGACAAATGCTTTTTTCTTTTCCTCACTCTAAATACACACCCCTTGAGCAGGGGTTCTCAGATTTCCAGTGGCAGCAGCAACATCCAGGAGGGGGTCCTTTCTCCCCTCCTTCCTCCTCACTAAGGAGCCACTTCCAGCATCAAGGAGGGACTTGGGAGGCTGGGTAGGGGAGAGCTCTAGGGACTCTAGTGCTGGGGGTGGAAGGTTTTCCCACCCCACCTCTTCCTCTCTTCTCCCAGGCCCCACTGGAGATCAACCATCTCTTGAAGGCTTGACCTAAGAAGGAGGCAAAGGCCAGGGGATGGGAAACCAAGGCCCAGAGCAGAAGGAAACACCGTAGGCGTTCAGACTGCCTGAGAGCAGTTAACTAATAAATAAACGCATGGACCTGCAGCTGCAAAGTTCCCAAGTCCCCATCAATTCTGAGCCATAATTAGAGCAGTGGTTCTCAAAGTGTGGCCCTGGACCAGCCCCAGCAGCATCACCTGGGACCTTGTTAGGAAAGCTCATTCTTGACCCTATTCCAGACTTCCTGAATCAGAGACTCTGGGGCAGGGCCAGCACCCTGTATGGAAAGAGGTCCTCTGGAGGATTTGAGCACACACCCAAGTCCTAGCACCACTAGCTTAGACATGGGCTTTGGGGGAAGGCACCCTGGGTCTGCATGTGGCTTTTCCAGCTGGAAGTCCTCGGAGGAACCGCTTTCCTGCTCTAAGCCTCAGTTTCCACACATATAAAATGGAAATGACTATAGGGCTAACCTCACTGGGCTTCTGGTGAGGTTGTTAAATGAGGCCCAGTTTGAGCAGAGTGTCTGGCCCACTGTGTTGGTAGCTACTGTTATTATTACTTTAATTTCTGGAGGCACGTTGACACCTACTGGCTCTTGGAGGCAGGCAGAGGAGTCTCAGTCTCCTTGGCTCTCAGCGACACTGGTAGGAGGTGAAAATACACTGAAGAATTGAGCCAGTAGTTTCAAAGCAGGAAGAGCAACAAAGTCATGGCCAGGCACCCAATTAGAGCAGTCACCAGAGGCAGGAGGCAGGGACTTTTGTCTGAAGATGCCAGTATTCCAGGAATGTACTATGCTAAGCAATGTTTATAAACACTTGTTTAAGTTTTAGGCCCCCTCCCTTTTTGGGGGGGCTTGCCTCTGCTGTCTGTGTCTGGACCACTATTCTTCCTTTTGCCTTCTTTTTCTATCTGTCCTCCTTTGAGGATTCACACTGTCCCAGGTACAGAAACTTCTAGAATTTGTGCTGTGATAAACCTACCTAGCTCGCATCACTACGCCTCCCCAAAGTTGACTGTTCTAAAAGGGGAGGGCTGAGCCCTGGAGGTTTCTGGCCCATTGGTTCTGAGCAGTGAGGGAAGGACAAAGATTCCCCACCCATCTTCTGCTCAGGGAAGGGACAGGGGAGGGACAGCTCATCATGCTGCAATGGGGAGGGGGAGCCTCACCTTGAAGAAGGTCATGGTGGCCCCGTCCTTGACAGCCCCATACTCGATTTTGGTTTGTTTGGCCAGGTCGTCGGCAGAGTCGATGGGCGATTCCATGCGCTCCACCGTCAGAAAGGCAGCCAGGTTCGCCGTGTAGGAGGAGATGATGATGAGGGTGAAGAACCACCAGATGCCGCCGATGATGCGCGTGGACAGAGCTTTGGGCATCAGTTCAGACCCTGGGAGGAGGGAGGAGACAGGTGGTGGGTGCTTCTGATGTGGAGGCCAGAGCTGCTCCTGTCCTTGGATCATGGACGCTGTTGACATTGTCATAAGAGCTGAGACCCCTTCCCTAGACCATTGGGTCTCAGAAGGGTGGTCCCTTAGCATCACCTGGAAACTTCTTAGATATGCAAATTCTCAGGCTCCCTACTGAATCAGCACTTGGGGAAGTGTGGGGAGGGGGCAAGACCAGCAATCTATATGTGATCAGCCCTTCAGATGTTCTGATCCAGGCTGAAATTCAAGTGCCACTGCTCTCAAACGACACGTACACACACAACAGTCCCAGTCAGCTCCTGGGACACCTATCCATGGACCACTCGTGTGGTTCCAGGTTAAGAGCATGTGTGGGACAGTGCCCCTGGGTTCTTGAGTGAATCCTGCTCCCAAATAGTTGTTCAATCTTATGCCTGACACTTCTCCTCTCTGGGACTCTGCAAAGAGAGAAGAACCATCCTTCCTCTGTTCCAGCCTCACAGAAATACTGCAATGCTGCAATGATATAATTTGAGGAGAAATTGCATCGGAAATACAAGCGGTATACAAATATAAGATTGCTATGCGGCTCTTGGCAGGAGGAGAAAAATCAACATTTTTGGAAGCTCTTTGCTGAAATATATCACTCTTCCTCCCCGACCTTGGGCGTAGAGCACTATTCAGATGAAACCTCCTAACTGAAGTAATTAACTAGGTGGCTTTCAAGAGATTTAAATAGCAAGTGACTCCTGAACTTTCCAGAATATTTGGACCTGCAATCTGAAAAGAGCCTGCTTTGATATGGATGACATTTTTTTTCCCCCCTCAAAGAAGTCACTCAAGGGAGAGTTTTTCAAATACATAACTATTTTTCTCCCTCCTAATCAAAACCATGTGGGGGAATGCATTGGGGGCCAGGGCTTTGAGTAGCAGCAGGAAGCAGGAGAGAAGTTATTACTGCAACCAGGAGCTTCCAGGTCTTTCCCAGCTGTCACCGAACAAAGATGATAGGCAAAGAAGCAAGGTGAGGCTTCAGGACACTCATTAATGGTGGGGACAAATTCAGGCTCTTCCCTTGAAAGCAGCCTGTCACTCTCCAGCTACTGGAGTCCAGGAGGCTGCTCAGCGTCCCCCTTCCCCAGCCAGCCGCACCCAGGATCCCCACTTGCATTGCTGAGCTCCATCCACCCCTCACAGGCACAGTGGCTTCTTTTAGTTACTTGCTCTGTCAGGTGGCTTGAAACCCGGCTCAGGCCCAAGCCCTGGCCCTGTCCTATGGGACAGATCTGCTTTTTCCTCTTCTCTATCATGCAAGTGCCCAGCACAGGGCCTGACTTGAAGGGGGCACTTGGAATAATATCACTTATTCATTCATTTGGCCTTTGCTGATGGATGTCTCCTGAGAACCAGGTTTGAAGTTATACACAGAAGAGTGATGGGCAAGGACGTTTTCTTTGTCCCTTGAAGCCTCTCAATGGGACTCTAACACAGGCAGAGACTTGGCTGCTCAGTGTTCCCCAAGATGAGAGGCGCTGGACATGGAGCTCCACAGGCAGATGCAGTGTACACAGGACCCCTGGCTGAGGCTGGCAGTTCTCCCTGGGCATCTTTCCTGGCTGGGCCTCCTCCTGTGCCTCCTCTCCAGCCCCTTGGTGTTTCCGCATCTCATGTCTTGCAGTCAGAGCAGAAATTGCTTCCTAAATATTTAAGCAGCTGCAGCTACTTCCAAAGGGCTGGCTGCCTGTGCAGGGTCAGGAGCAGAAGGCTGGCACCTTCCGGAGGAGGTGAGAGAAGCTCAGCTTTCTGTGGATCCCGTCTCTGAGGCACTGGGGGCAGAAGCCTTGCCCCAGATGACCCCTCCTACTTCCAGGCACTCCAACGCCCACTGGACCCTGAGTCCTGACCATGCTACTTCCTGACGTTTTCTCAGTGGGCTTCTATCCTCTGCTCATGGCCACTACCCCAGTACTGGTCTCCTCATCACGTTCCTGAAATGGCCCCCATCCAGCCTCCCTTCCTCTCCTGTCACCCCTCCTCCACACCACAGCTTTGCTCAGCTGGATTCTACGGCAGAGAGGCCCTTGGGGACCCAGCCCAGCTCTGTGTCCACCTCAGTGGCAGTGGAGGTGCTGAGGACGCGTCCTGCATGCCACAGGTCAGGGCAGTGCATCTGCTTCAGGCTCAGATCCTGAGTTGGCTCCAACTAGACCGTGGTGGGGAGTGGGGATCAGGGAGGAGCATGCACTGGGGCATCCCAGGGGTCTCCAATCTTCTGCAGCTCAGCATGGTCTGAGGCTGTCCCATAGTGTCTGTGGGACTCACTGGTGAGAGAAGAAACCCTCCCCAGGAGAGGAGGCGGGGAGAGGGCACCCACCTTGCTGCATTAGGGAGCCCATTCCGAACCAGAAGCTGTTAAGCAGAGTGAAGCTGTTCTCCACCACCTCAGAGCCGGGGTTGCAGGGGTGAGCGTCATACCACTCGTAGGGGCTGAACCTGCCGTGGGAAGAGAGAGGCGGTGGGGTTGGGCTGAGGGGGGACACGGCGGGGCGCCCACGCCACCGAGATGGTGGCAAGTGAACGCAGCGGGTGAGGGTGGCCGCCACTCCAGCCTCCCGGGCCTTTGTGTTCCGCTGGCAAGGCAGGCAAGGGGCAATCAAGGCCATTTTTATTCTTGTTCTTTCCTATTGGTGCCCTTTTCTGGTGATAAGAGCAATTTAGCAGCACCTCTGAAAATTAAAATGCATGTGCCCTTCAACCCAGCAATTCGGCGACTCATTATCCAGCCTAGGAAAAAAACCACTCGTATACAAGCATAAATTGAAGCGCATGAGGGTGTTTATCAAAGTGTTGTTTACAATCGCGAAGAAGTGGAAAGTGCGTAAATGTCCTTCAGTAGAGGAATGATTAAATAAACCACGCCACAGTCGCACTTTGAAATATCATGCGGCTGTTAAAAGAGAATGGGGTACTACTAGATGTATCGACATGGCAAGATCTTCAGTACATATGTTGGGTTAAAAGAAAGTGATCAAAAATAAGAACAATATGATACTATCTATACGAACAGACTCCTGAAGACATAACTATCTAGCTCTTCCTGTATATTCCTATGTGAATGCATATGAGTCTAGAAGGTTCCGTAGATAAAGAATGTCAGTGTTTACCTCTGGGGAGGGAGGGGAGTCAGAATGGCAGATGGAACTTCAGGGAGGCCTGTTGCTTTCTACGTATCACATGAATTTTTAAAAATGAAAGGATGCTTTCGAATTTCTTGTATAATTAAAAAAACAAAATGGAAAAAAAAGTAAAAGACACTGTTTATGAAATATTCAAACAATATAGAAGAACAGGAGAAAGTGAAAGTCTCTCAGCATCCTACCCCCTGGAGAGAACAATGTGATATATAATTTTTCAGACTTTTCTTTGAATATACAAGTACATGTATGACAGGAAAAAATGTTATTTAAAGCCTCCCACTGCCTTCTAAGGAAGAGGACTCCTGATTACAGGAGGTAGTCGTGGTTGACTGTGTGAGTTCTAGTTGGGGACATGTAAATTTGAAGACACTGGAGAGATTAAGACTGTGGAGGAAGACCTGGCGGAGCATGGAAGCAGGGGGCTTAGGATGAGCGGTAGGGAAAGAGACAGTCCAGTGAATTTTGTTCTGCTTTTTAGTGTGATGCCCTTTATTTTTAAATAAGAAAAGGATTTTTGGTACTAGGGATCAAACCCAGGGACATTCTACCTCTGAACACCCCCCCCCCAACCTTTTTTATTTTGAAACAGGATCTAAGTTGCTGAAGCTGGCCTTGAATCTGCGATCCTCTTGTCTCAGCTTCCCAAGTACTGGGATTACAGGCGGGTGCCACCATGCCCAGCTTGCACTGTAATGCCCTTTAAATGCCATATTGTAACATCCCTTTTCCATTTCCTTTCTCAGAGGTAGTACATTAAACACTGGCCACCAATGTTCATGTGAGAAGTTTTGTTTTCATGAAGCAGGAAGACCCCCTTGGACAGGAAATTTCAAAGTGAGGCTTCAAGCCAAGCTGAAGATTTTCAACAGAACTGACCATGAGCTGGTTAGAAGCTCTAAAATCCACATGGAAGAGCTCGAGGATCAGGAGAGTGTGGATGAGAGGCTGTTGTGAGAAAAGCTTTGGAGAAAGCCTTTGGAGAGCTGGGCGTCCAGGGTTGAGGGAGGGGGCTTCCCAGCACGCTGGTGTGCAGCCTTAGAGCTGAGCAGGTGCACCTGGGAAGTCAGGAGGGCAGGGCTCGGGTGCATGACTGCTTTGTAGGTGGAAGCAGGACCGTCTCTGCTGCAAGTCCAGAGACTACCAGGTCTGAGGACACTGGGAACACAGCGCTTCACCACTGAGCCCACGCAGAAGAGACGGAGCCCAGGCCCAGCTTGATTCCCGCTCTAGGAGGGCAATGGACTGCAACTGGTAGAGAAGGTAGGTCCTGAGTGGGGGGGGGGGCTGCTGGAGGAGGCACCGCCAAAGGGAGCCCTGTTAGGGCTGGGAGGGAACTCTCATCAGTGAATAAAGACAGGAATCTTGAGTAATAGTGACTGGAGTCTAACTTTTAATTTCTGGATTGAAACAGTAAGTTGGTGGTGCAGAGAGAGAGACCCAGGATTTTCTGCTATCTGGCAGTGATCCAAAAAACCACAGCCATGACAGTCTTCACTGGGGATGGGGAGATCTGGCACCTCTGAACACAGTGGAAGGAAGGTTGGGAGATAGAAGAAAGATGGTTTCTGAGAGAAGCTCATTTCTCCTTCTTTCGTTTTTTTAGTACTAGGGATTGAACCCAGGGGCATTCTACCTCTGAACTATACCCCTGGCCTTATTTTATTATTATGTTTTAAAATTTGAAACAGGGTCTCACTAAGTTGCAGAGGGCCTCTCTAAATTGCTGAGGCTGGCCCCAAACTTGCAATCCTCCTGTCTCAGCCTCCCAAGTACTGGGATTACAAGCGTGCACCACCACGTCTGGCTCCATTTTTATTTTGAAACAGGGTCTTGCTAAGTTGCTGAGGCTGGTCTTGAACCTAAGATCCTCCTGTCTCAGCCTCCGAAGCACTGGGATTACAGGTGTGAACCACTGCACCTGGCAAGAGGAGCTCATTTCTCACAGAAGAAAGATGATTTCCAGAAAGAAGGCGCTTCTCTATGTACCAGCACACACAATTTTTAACACAAAAAGGACTACAGCATACTGTTGAACTGTTCTAAACCTTTTTTTTTTTCCCATTTATTAAGTCACCAGCCTCTTTCCAGGTTAGTGCTCTCTAACCACTTTGTGGGTGTTTTTAACCATTCCTCTGTTGATGGCATTTAGGCTATCCTGTTTCTCATTGTCATACACTCTGCTGAAAGAAACATACTTGGGCACACTTCTGTGGACACCAGTGCCAAAGGGTGGCCTTGTCCTCTAAGGCTTTTCTAGAACCCAAAGTGTGGTGAAAAAGTGCCCTTCCCTTTCTTCCTGTGTCCTCCTACCTCGCCAGGCATGAAGCAGAATATGCGGGTAGTGAGGAAAGCCCTGGGCCTCTCAATGTCTGACCCCCAGCCCAGGCCAGGCCAGGCCAGGCCACTCTGCAAGATGGACAGCCCGGTGTCATGCCAGTGCTGCCTTCGAGTGGACCAGGGGACCTGCCCACCCTTTGTAGAGCCCATCTTTCGGGGCTGTGGGCAGCCGTGTCCCGGCCTCCAGAGCAGCATGGTGGTCACAGCGGTGGGGGGGGGGGCAGAGCTACATCCCTACTAAGATCTGTTGCACTTGACCCCAACATGACCTGAATTAGTGGTCATGCAGAAAAACCATGAGATGTCACATAAAACTGGAGTCTCGCTCTAAAAATCCTAAGTGCTGCGACGCTGGTCCTAGGCCTCCGCCTGGCACGCACAGTCGGCTGGCCGGTGCGGGGTAGCGGCCACCCTCCTGAGCCAGCTGTGCGCTCTCCAGGTTGCTTCAGTCCTAGCCACTCCTGCTGCCCACTGGCTGGCTTGCTTCTCCCCCTCTGCCACCTGCCTGGCCTGTGTTTGATGTAAACTTGAACAGGCCTGGCCCAGCCCTGCCAAGGAAAAGCTTTCTAACTCCGGCAATGGCTTTACCTCTCTGAGCCTCAGTTTCTGCTTCTGTAAAGTGGAGATAATTACTCCCACCTCGCAGGATTGGTGCAAAGATTTGACCAGACGAAGTGCATCATGTTGTGTGGGAGCTCCACAGGGGGACTCCTGTACTGTGATGCCCTTCTTAGCTCTGTGGCCAAGACCTTTGTGCCTCTCCTCTCTCTGCAGGTATCCATTCTAGTGGATCTCTCTCTTCCCCAAGTCTCCCCAGACTAGCCAGGAGGGAGGCAGGCGCCCAGCCTTCTGCAGCTGGTGGAAGGCTGGGATTGGACAGGAGGGGGATGGGAGGCCAGCATAGGCACAGAACTGAAGCTGGAAGACCCCACATCTCAGAGGGGGTGGGCCACTGAGAGGCTGGCTGAAGCTGCTAAAATTACGGTGAGAGCACAAGAGAGTGGCTGCTGGCTTTCAAAGGCTTGTTAGAGCATTAGAGACAAGCGGCGTAATGAAGGCCTCTGTGGTGGCCGGGCAGGGCGGCCACTGCAGCACCAGGCCGGCTGGCAGCAAAGGCTGGGGAGGCAGGATGATTTCTTCTCTCACATCCTTCTCTTTGGTCTCTCTCTGTGCGGGAGGAGGGAGCTAACGGAGCAGAGTGGGGGGATGGCTTTCAAAGAAAGCTCAGGAGGGAAAAAAAAAAGGCTGAAACACTAAGCCCTTGGATCTCAAATTGCCTCTCCAGAGAAGTCCCTTTCCACACCTTGTTAGGATTTAGAGAAAAAAAGATCCAGGGCAGGGGCCAGGACTGAGCCCTGGAAGGAGTGGGTGGGGGAGCTGGGCCATACAGTCAGGGATTTGGGCAAGGCCAGAGAAGTGGTCAGAGGTATAGGTAGCAGATAAAATCCTTGGGGACCCACGTTCAAGAGCCAGATGCGTCACTTTTTGCTCATATGACCTTTCTGAGCCTTGGGTATCTCCTCTTGAAGGGAGGGTAGGAGAGTTAATAAGGAAATGGCTGTGGTGTTCAGAGCACCATGCTTGGTAAACACCAGGTGCTCACTAAGTGCTGGGCTAAAGTCCTCTAGTGACCTCCTCCTACCACCCACCAGCAAGGGGGCAGTGTGTCTATTTCATGTAAATAAGCAAATGTTGCTAGCATGTATCCCAGGCAGGTGGGTGTGTATATGTGCTGTGATTTTGCACGTGGGGCATGTGTGTGAGTTTTGGGGGGCATACTCCCCCTTGCTATTGTGGCTTACACAGACACAGCCTGTTGTCCAAGTTTTAAGCTGCCCACTGGGCCATGCAGTGCACCTGGGCCGCTGCTTCAGGTGCCTGGCCCAGATGGTGCAGCTATAGGCAATGACTCAGCCTTTCCAAGCCTGGTCCTGGGACCTGGGGTACAACTGTTGCATCTTATCGTCATAAACACAGATGGAGGAGGACCAGGCGATCCAAACCCAGGGCCGTGGAATGCTCCTTATGGGAAATGAAGGGATCTGAGTCACAGGGAGGGAGAAGGCAGCAGGCACAGTAGTGTCCTGAACCTTGGGCCTTCTGTACCACAGACTGAGGAGGTGGGGACTCTCCTGGCTCCCTAAGTTCACCCTCAAGCTTGGGCCCAAGCTCTGGCCAAGGCATTGTCTTACCTGGCGATGACAAAGAGGACGCAGCTGACACCAAGGTAGGCGAGGAGCACATACATCCAGATGTCCGGGGACAGGGGGTTGAGGAAGGAGAAGACGCTGGGGTTGGTGCCGTTGGGCTTGCGATACAGGATGCTTACGCCGAGCGTCATGAAGGGCTTGGAGAAATCAATGGCCTTCTCGCGGACGTGGGTGATGGTCAGGGGAGCCACCGCCAGGTCTGCCTTCTGCAGTTAGAGACAGACAGATGAACTATGAGCAGAGTCTCATTAGCAGGCAATAGAGTGCTCCTTCTTGGAGGAAGAGGGATGTGAGTATGGGGTGGCGTTAGCTGCCCAAGGCTAAGGTCACTTAACCACTCTGCAGTTTCAACATTTACTAACCCTGGTCTGGCCCGGGCCGTGCCCAGGGTGCAGAGAGACAAAGGTGAATTTAACTTAACCTAAGTTCTGCAAGACTTCCTGGCCTTGAGGAAGAGGCACGTGACGTAAGCATGCAGAGATGGCAAGGACTGCAGCAGAGACCCTGTGGTCCCTTCTCCAGACACCAGGCGTTGTCAAATGAACACAGTTCAGCAACCTACAAACATCTAAAAATAGCTCATGTTTACTTGTGTCTTTCAGGCACCACAAGGAGGACAAAGAATCCACAACAACTCCTTTTTAAGTCTTTCTTCTCCCATCTACTTCCTGACTGCTTCACCCCATCCTGGAGTCTATAGACCCTAAAACACACCCACAAGCTAGTTGGGCAAAGACAATACCCCCTGGGAGGCTGAGGGTGGGCAAGAAACTGATTAGGCAAGTCCAGGGTGTGGGGTGGAGGGGAGGGAGAGGAGAGAGGGTTAGGGATGCTCATATGTTAATAAATCCGACTCCATCAAAATTTAATGAGAAGAATAATTAAAGTCCTATTTCTCTGGTCTGAGATTTTCCTGATGAAAAGTCTAAGCTCCCTCCTCTCCACCCATCTTTCAAGCCTCACCCTACCGTGTCCTCCTACATGTGACCCCATTAAACCACCTCCCGTTTCCTACATTCCCTTCCTCATCTCCTTGCTTGGCCCATCCCATGCCCTGTTTAGGATGGCCTCTCCTTGTTATCTAATTCTTACCACTGACTATACTCCTTTGCATATGCTGCCTCTTCCAGAAACCTGCCCCATGAAATTTGCTCTGTCCCATGGTAAGGACCTAGCCTGCTCTGTGTGTGCCGTCAGGTATCCAGCATCTCATCTGCATATTTGCCCGTGAGTTCCTCAGTGCAGTCCAGGTTGTGGCTGATCTGCTGCTTCTTTTCTCCACTCCAAGTCTCCTCTCATCCTCTGAAATATTTGTTAATAGTCTTCCATTTGGAGAGGCTATCCCTTGGGCTCCTGTAGATATTTATACCTCAAAGTGTGAACCCTTCCTCAGGGGGGACAGGACAGGAGAGGAGAGGTCCTAAAGACCAGATCTAAAACCCTTTGCCAAGGGGATTCCTGCCTCTGAAACCCTTTCCCAAGACAATGTGTCTAGACAGCCACCTGTTGGCTTGGCCAACCCTCATCCACACATCCATAAATCTCTATCCCTCCATCCATTCATTTACCCATCTTTTCATCCATCTACCAGACCATCCATCCATCTATCCATCCATTTACTACCCCCATCACCCAGTCTATTGCCCATCCATCCATCCATGAGATCTACCAGACACTGGAGACACAGAGAAGACCCAAACAAGTGTGGTTTCTGCCTGCATGGAGCTTACAGTCCAGTAGGGAAGATGGACGTCAATCAAATTACTTAGAAAATGGTAGCTGTTAACACTAGCTCTGACTCCACTTATCTTAGAATAGGAACAAGGAATCCAGTAGAAATCAGACATCAAAGAGGGGAATGATGGTATAGGGGAACTCGGCTTCAAGACAGCTCTGTGGGTGTCCCAGGCTGGAGGGATTGCTCACCCTGACATTCTCCTTCAAACAGCAGCCCCACATCCCACCTTGGACACCTAGAGCCCAGGCAATCTGTGAACTTCAGAACCTGGGGTAAACAGGGAGGCGTTTACAACACAGTATACTGGTGCTTCCTTTTATAAATGTCTGAGCATGTGAGTTGGAACTTGCCTGACTTTGGAGACAGAGAAAGAAGAACGGGGCAGTTACTGCCTCTCTATCTCCTGAAGCCCTCTCTGTTCATGGTATGGACAAAGGAAAGCAATAGAAAGCAAGAAAACTCTCAAGAAAGGTGCAGAGTGACTAATGTGCATTTATCCAAGACCTACTGAGCGCAGGCCCTGGCCTGGGCTATAGCAGTGAGTGATAGAGACCGAGTCCTTGCTCTCATGGAGCCTCAGGCCAGTGAGTCCCTGTTGGGGTGTAGACAGGACTCCTGGGTAGTGTAGGAGCCGAGGTTAGACACCCTGAAAGGTCGCTTGTGGTCTTGAAGTTTTAGGATCTTCTATAAGGTTGATGTTACAGGGATGCAGTGGGCCTTTGGTCTAGTACCTGGCCTCTCCTGGCCCTGCCCCTTCAAAGCACATTGCATTGGGAGGCTTTATTCTGACTCTAGAGTCATAACCATCCTCCAAATGCATTCAGAATTGGTCTCTGAGATGACCTCTGGGGGTTGAAGTGGATTCTTGGAAAGAGCCTCAGAATGACTGGTGGAGGAATCTTCCCTGGACTGTTGCTAGCCAGTTAGATGAGATCAAGGTGTTCACAGCCATGCTCATTCCACAGAATGTTCCAGATCTGGTGAAGAAGCCAATTGCAGGGCACAGGCTCTTTCTTCCCTTGGACCCTTTCAGGGCCTTCGGAATCCCCCTGGCATTCTTCCTGCTTTCTGGCTCTAACAGGGCTGGGAGGCAGAGGTGTCTGTAGCATTCCGTGCCTACAGTACCAAGATAATTGGCCATTGTAACCTTTACTAGGAGTTCGGATGTGCTCTCCCTTGGGCTTCAGGGAGGCTGACGCTCTCCACTTCATTTTTGGTTTCGGCAGGAAATACTCCATTTCTCTGTTGGTAACGATTTCCCTGAGAAAGGCATTATTTTGTCCAACTTCCCTTGAAAGATCGGAACAGATGTCAAGCCTTTGCTGTTCCAGTTCATTACCCGGAATGAAAGGCCCAGTCTTGGCAGACCCTTCCTACTTGTGCAAGTTTTCCTCAAGGATGATTCATAAAATCATGGGCTGTCAAAGCTGGGTGAGAGAACTTCAGGAACATCTATTCCAACCTCATGCTTTTTAAATAGAAGGAAACTGAGGCTTAGAGAAGCTCCTTAGTATTCACCCTCATATTTATAGAAATCATGGCCTTGAACCAAACCAAACCTCTGACCTGTCGCACACCTTCACTGGTGTCACAGGTGATTTGTTGGCCCCTCCTGCCTCACCAAGGACCCTTTTGTACATTTTCTAAGCCCCTGGACCAGGCAGGATGGCCTTCCCAGGACACCATTTCATCCCAATAAGCAGCTTTCCACTTACCAAGGATCTTCTGGTATGTGCCTGGCTCCAGCCCCTCTCACTCTCCTCTATCCTTGGGTGAAGCCATCTGGCCTCATTTGCTCTGCCATGGCCCTAGCTCCCAGCATGGAAGGTAAGGACTACTTAACCAACCCCAGCTGCATGGTTGGATCCTTAGTATCCAACCATCCTGACTGCTGGCTGGATCCTCCTACCAAGTTATAAGAATGGTCTTGGTTCTGTCGATTTATCACCAGTCTGTCTTCTCTCAGGACAGGGGTCTTCCCCAGGGTCTGAGATCTGCTCTTTGGACCCCAGCTTGCTCCCTGTGTCTGCTTCTTGTTGATGGCTGCCTACTTGGATTTCCACCTATAGTGTCCTCCAGCTTCCTTACCTCTGTGCTCTGCCTCTTAGATGGGATCCCTCAGTGCATCTGGCTTTCCAGACTGACCTGTTATAGTTAAAATAACAGAAACCGCTATCATTGATGGATGTTTCTTACCTGCCAAACATGGCTAAGTGTGCTACATGTATTGCCTCATGCAATCTCCCAGCAGCCCTGGGAGGCAGTAGACATCAGTACCATATTCCAGATGAGTATACAGAGGCTCAATCAAGCTAGGAAATTTGTTCAACCTTGTGAGTGGCTCATTTCACAGTCACCTCAAAGCCCACAATTTTACCACTCCATCCTACATGCCATGTGTAGTAGCCTGGTCCCAACTGTATTCAAATCCCAACCACTGGTACATGGAAGGTGACCTTATTTGGAATAAGATTCTTGCAGAGGGAATCAAGTTAAGATGCGGTCATACTATTTTAGGGTGGGCTCCCAATTCAAGGATTGGGGTACTTATAAGAAAAGAGGACACACTGAGAAGGCCGAGTGGGGGCAGTGATTGTAATAATGCAGACACAGCCACAGAACACCAAGGACAACCACTGACCCTAGAAGCTGGGAGAGGGACCTAGAACAGAGTGTCTTCCAGAGCCTCCAAAAGGAATCAAACCTGTCAACATCTTGATTTCTGGCCTCCAAAACTGTGAGAAAAAGAAATTCTGTTGTTTTAAGCCACCAAGTTTGCAGTCATTTGTTATAGTATAAATACACCTGTCACTTAGACTCAGTGCAGGAGGCATGGAACTCCTTCTACTGCTGCTGCTGGGCCCACCCTGCCCAGTCCTGTGCCCAGCATCGCATTCCCCCAGACCTGAACTTGCCTCTGGCTCCCAACCATGGCTGCCACTGGGGCTTCCCCAGCATACACTTTGCATGGCTTGGCTGGGCTTGGGAGCCAGCGGCTGCAGGAAGGTGTCAGTATGCCCTAGTCCTCTTATCTCCAGGGCTCTGCACTGGTCCCCTGCTCACATCTCTGGTTTGGGGCCTCCAAGGAATTCACCTTCTGCTCTTTTTCCCAAGTGGTGTTTCTTCAGCTCGACTCCTTCCCGCCTAACTTAAGGAAACATCCTGCCCCTTGAAGGGCCCTGGACATTAACCTGACAAACCATCATTCTGAACAGCCCACACATCTAAAGAGAGGGGAAACAGGTGCGAGTAAATTCATAAGTGTCAACTGACAGGTCAGCTTCTGGTGCCTGCGGTTCACTTGCCAGCTTCCTGAGCTGACAGCCGTCCCTGTGACTGACAGGGAGCAGTGACATGTATGCGGTTCCTAGGTCTGGGAGAACGGCCCCATTCCTGAGCCCCAGCAGGCTCCATCTGGTGCCTCTTGTCTCTCTGGAAGGATGGACAGGTACCCTGCTTCGTATCCACTGGGGCCCAGGATGGATGCACCGTGGGCCCCACTTCCCATCACTGTAAGCTCTCTCCCCTAACCCCATAGTTTTCCTGGTGGTAGTATCAGTCCAGACAGGACAGGGCCTGACCTAGCAAAGCCCAAGGGGCCTGGGGATGGTGATCCCCTTTCCCCAGGACTAGGCTAAGTTCCAATGATACATTCCCAGGCTTCCTGCACTGCTCCTTGGTGGCCTGTTGACAATTGAAATTTTATTACAAGTCACTGCTGAGTATCTAGGTCCTCTGCCAGTATATAAACTCTAGTAGGGCAGGGAGTTAGCTTATTTCCCTTCCTGATGTTCCTCTTGGGAGTAGTACAAAGCCTGACATAAACTGGAGGCTCAGTAAAATTTTGTTGGATAAAGAGCATCAGAAGATCTGCAAGGGTCCGCTCTCCCCTGCCCCAGCCGAGCGGGCTGAGCTGCGGTCTCAGCTGCCCTGCTCAGCAGCCCTGCTCTCTGGAGCCACAATGACCCTGCCAGTTGACCTGACTGTCTCTCACCAGTCCCTCTCCAGAGGTTGGACTCTGCTGGCCCTGGATAGAATGATCTGGACTTTGCTACTCTTTTCCCTTTGACCTGCCAGTGGATCCCACCACAGACAGCACTCACCTGCCTTCATGGCTACCTGGTGACATTGTAGTTCCATACGGCTCCCTAGTCACAGCCCTGGGCAACCTGCCTGTCCACCTTTGTCGTCTGTTTCCCTCATCCTATCCAGGATTCTGAACAACCGCCAGGTGAGCTCCCAGCATGCCTTGCTTTAAAGTGCTCTGGCCCAAGGCTGGGGAATCAGGCTTCAGTAGCCCTTGCCTTGCAAACAGGGCTTGGGACCAATGTATGTAGCCCTTCTGTTTCCTCTGTCCTCAACTGCCCTGTCCATCCAGCATTCTGACCTGCCCCAGGTGAGCTCCCAGGTGCCCAAGGAGGTGTCTTGGGCAGAGCTTTTCCTGGCCATATGAAGAGGGGTTTAAGGCTTCTTCTAAACACCAATGCACATAGGCCAGGTTTGGTTCCTGGTTGGAAGGAAGATGGGACACAGTGGGGCAATGACAGTGTGTTTTTGACATCAGTTCTTCTCATCACACTTGCAGGCCTCTCAACCTGAGTCAAAAGCCCCATGCCTCTGACTGCTATGGGGGGATGGCTCCCCAAGTCCATGCTCTCCTTCACTCAATCCTCATTACCAGGGAACCAGAAATGACCCTATCCCCTTCCTGGATTTCTCTGACTGCTGTTGGCCACTCCCTGCCTCTCAAAAGTCTCTAGGACCTTCCTCCAGGGTTTCTTGGGATGGATCACAGCAACTCCCTGCTGCTCTCTGATCCGCAGGACCTGCCCAGGAGCTGGGGAGGCTCTTCTACCTGGCTGCATAGCTTTCTGTAACACTCACCCTGGCTGTATGTTGACACCTGTTCACAGGTTCATAGATTACAGCCTATCTCCTCCACTATAATGTCAGATCCTGAGGCTCAGGGAACGGGTGCTGCCTGTTTTGTTCACTGTTGTATCAATACTACCTAGCATGGGGTCTGACTTAATAGATTTACTGAATGAATTGATTGATGCAAACACAGGAGGTTCCAAAGAGGTCACCCAGCAAGCCTTCCCTCAGGAGTGACATGCCACACCTTGCAGGGTACACTGAGTCAAGGGTGGTATCTGCTGGTGACCCACCAGTCAGCAGCTAACCTTGACAGTGAGTGCAATGAGCACTGATAACTCGGAACACAGCACTCTGAACAGTCCACAGACATCTGAATAGATGGAGAGCAGGCGCTAGGAAAGTCCTAAGTGGCAACTGATGTGCTAAGAAAGGACGAGTGTGCTTTTCCTAAGCCTGGGAGAGCTGCCTGATTCCCAAGTCCCCACAAGGACAGTGCTGTGTCTGTCTTGTAGGAAGGTTCAGCAGGTTTGCCCAGCTTCAAGGCGCACCAGGAGGGAGGTACCACACATTCTGCTGCCATTCCCAATAGAATCTCCTTTCCCCACTCTCTGCAAATCCACAGGGTGGAGTCTGCCCAGGACCGGCCCTAGCACAGTGCTGCCAATGCTGCAGGCCTCCATGAATCCAGGAGGCCTCAGCTGATGCTGACTGGGGAGACTTCAGCCACCTTGGTGCCCACCCAATCAGGCTCCCTGTACATGGCCTGGATGCCTTTTCCCTATTCTTCAAGCTGCAGCTAAGAGTCACTCTTCCTCAGGGAAGCCTGAGTCGTCCTCTGTTTTATTTTCCCCAAACTCCTATACTCCCCTTTGTGGCACCGACCAAAATCCTAATGAATGATCACTCGTCTGATTCATTGTTTGCTCCTCTGCCTCAGTGAGCCCCACATCCTAGTCACCGCCTGGTCTGGCACACTGTGGGTGGGCGCTGGGCTCACACCTGCCTCATTCACCAGTTCAGACCGTCTGACTCCAGCCAGCCTCGCACAAGTACAGCCTGGTAACGCACCACCTCCTGCCCATCGGAGCACCAAGATATCTCTAGCCTTAAAGCCTCTGATGGACACTGCTGCAGGGTTCTGATGAGCTCCCCTGTCCACCAAGCCCAACCCAGGATGCATGGAAGTCTGGAGCAGTGGATAAACCTGTCCCCTTGCCTCCTCTTACCCCATAAGGCTTTTCTGGGGCACGGAGCCATGGGTTGAGCCATTAGTCACACTCCTTACTTAAGGAATGGCACAGACCTCTGCCTGTCTCTGCTCTCTAGGAGCCTAGGCTGAGATGGTGCTCAGCACAGTTTTGCCAAATGAATGAACCAACAGATGATCCCCGGTAGGGGAGCACACCCCTTCCTGCTGCTGCCTCGGACTGGGCTCCCTCTGATCCCCCCTGCACCCTGAAGCTCTTATGCCTTGGCCTCTTTTGCTCCTGTTGTCCTGACTCTGACTCCCCATGCTGCTCTCTGCTCAGTTCTGGAGCTGATGGTTCTGTGACGAATCTCAACAGAGCCTCAAGTCCTTCCTGCATCCCTGGACTGCTTACCTGGCCCTCCTCAGCCAACTCCTGGTGACATCCTGCTCCTCAGTGTTGCTCTGGCAACCTCCTGCCTTGACAGGAGCCTACCTTTGCAGCCCATCTGTTTGCTCTGCTCTCAACTGCCCTGTGTATCCAGCATTCTGACCTGCCTCAGGTGAGCTCCCAGCATGCCTTGCTTCCAGGTATGCTGGCCTGGCCTGCAGAAGGTGGCTTGGACACAGCTTTCCTGGTCACACAAACAGAGGTTGGGGGCCAGGGATGGAAGGTGCATTTCTAACATCCATGCACACAGGCCAGAACTAAGGTCTGGCTCCTGGGTGGAATACAGGGACCTAGTCAGTGATGGGGCCATGGCCTTGACACTGAACCCTCCCCTTGCACACTTCAGATGGGAGACCAGCTAGTCATGACCCTGCAGTCATGTCTCTGGCCAGGTGAGCAAGCCCTTGCTTGTCCCTTCATTCACCAGCACTGGCTCTGTGACGAGCCCTATGCCAGGTGCTGGGCAACAGCTGAGCTCAGCCCATCATATACTCACTGTCCGGAAGAGTCATGCAGAGAAAGTGGGCACTCCCATCTGTGTCCACCCCCCGCCCCCAGCACTCAGCAGAGGAAGCAGAAGGGACACTCAGAACACATGCCAAGGCCACCCAGGATCATTCCTTGTCCCTATCTTGGTCCAGACCCATCTAGGAGCCAGGGAAAGTTCCTAATCAGACCATACAGACTACAGTGAAGTGTAGGAACTTAGAGATAGAAGAACCAGTGGCTTGCTGTACCCTGGAGGGATTTATGCATCACCCCAGGCCCCTCCTGCTCCTTCGCTTTCTCCCACCCCTCTGATTCGGAGCCTGGGGGAGCACTATGACAGGGCTCCAGGGTCTCTGAAATAAAGGTGTGCAGGAGGCCAGGCCAGGAGCAGACAAGGGTCTATCCTGGGGCTGACCCTGTACTCCCGGAAGGTCACATTCAGGGCCATTTGTGGGTGCTGCTCATTCCTCATCTCCTTGTACCTCTATGAAACTTGGGACCCTGAGTCCTGTCCACTAGTATGTCCTCCTGTGACCTCCATAACCCCACGCCCTCCTGGTTTTCCTCCTGCCTCTCCAGCTTTGCCATCCCAGGTATCTTGGGATTTCCTCCCTTTCATGCTGTTCTGGGTTCTGTTCCCAGGTCTCACCTCATGTCCCCACAGCAGAGTCCCCATTCACATCTCCCAGGCTCCCTGTAGATCTGCTGACATTTTGAAAACCTCTGCCTCCTGACCTGCTCTCTCCTGAGTGTCCAGCTATATGACCAGAGTCCACTGGGGTCGGGATCCCAACAAGTCCTCGACTGATCTCATTACCTCTCCCAAGTCCTTGAAGTCCCTGACTTCTCTAGGGGGGCTGGAGTCTGGGGATGACACCCTTATCTCTCCAGCTCTCTCCACTAGAATTCTCTGCCTCATCTCTGATTCCTGCCTTCCCACACCTCCTGTGTCCAGTAACCCTCAGTCTCTTCAATGTCGTCTTTACCTGCATGTCTCCTCCCTGTGCTTTTACTTCCTCACAGCAATGCTCTGAATCAGCCACCCCTCCATCCTCAGCCAGGTCCCAGCCATGCTTCTAGAATGGCTCCAGTGTAGACAAGCAGCAGTGATTTTTATCAAGCGACAAGCTGATGTCAGGCCCTGGCTGCACATCTTTAGTTCTGCTCTGTCACTCTCAGGATTAAAGTCAAATGCCTCTGTTTAGCACCCAAGACTCTTCAAGGCTGGTCTGTTGCCCCTTCTCCAGCAGCGGCTCTTCTCTTGGCTTCAGGATCTCCATTCCTAGGACTCTGCCTCCACATTCCCCAAACAGGCTCTCGGGTACCTGGTGCCAGGACACAGAAGCTCTGGATGGCAAGTGAGGGCCCCCCATGTCATTAAAGACCAAGGCTCCAAGTATGTATGGGGTGGTACTTTGGTGCCTGCCTCCGTTTCCTATGAGTTTGATCAATATGAATCATTTGTTTGAAGTTCTGTGTATTTAGATTGATCAGGATAAAGTCTAGGTCCTGGACCACATTTGACCTAGCAGGATGACCATGGCTGCCATTGCTGCCATGATCAAGCAAGGACACACTTTAGATAGGGCTAGGGAGAGGGGAACTGGCCTTGGGTGGAATAGTGTTGAGGAGGACAGTTCCCATGTATGAGTATTTACTAAGCACCACACTTTCTGCTAAGTATTTTGAGACGATAGCTCATTAAATCTTCCCACAAACACTGGGCAGGAGGCTCTTTTGTCACCCCCATTTCGTAGATGTGGAAATGGAAGCCAGAGGGGTTGGATCACTTTCCTATTGTCAGCTGAAATGTGCCTGCCTTGAATTTGACTCCATGTCTATTGGGTTCCAGAGTCCTCAAAATACAGGAGAATACTTTAAGGCACAGGGGTGAGTAGAAGACTTTAGAGAGGGAGTTGAGAACAAATGGGCTGAGGGTGGACAGAGAGTCGACTTGGAGGGGAGATGGGTGATGAATATAGCACTCACTGCTCTGTCTAACTGCAACTGTTGTCCCCATAGTTCAAGGCGACACAGGGGAGGTGTCTTTGAGAAAGGGATGCATCCCTTAGGTGCCCCATCTTCCTCTACAACCCCAGTTCCCTGGAGGCCCTGTGTCATGGGACAGAGGCTAGCAGGGTGTCAGGAAGGACGTCTTAAGTCCTGTTGGTCAGAGGTTCCACCCAAGACTTTCAAATGGGCCTCGGGGGGCAGACACTTCCAAAGGTGAACATTCATCATTTTTACGCCTGCGTTCTGATCCCTAATAAGGAAGTAATAATATTGCCAAGTCTTTACCACACTTTCTATGAGCTAGTGAGAAGACTAATTATCTGACGACACTAATAAATGGTTATGATGTTATTAAAAATGGCACCAAGCTAGGATTAATAGGCTCATCAATTGTAGGGAACCAGGTTTAACAAGGTCCCCTGCAAGTCCCATCAGGGCTCAGGGCCTTGATGGATCCTGGGCCTTCTAAAGTGCCTCCCAGCTGCATGGAGGACCTGGATGAGGATTCCCCGCTCTCCCCAGCTGAGGGTCGGCTCAGGAAGGTCTAACTGCCACTGAGGTGTTCTCACTGAATTCCTTTAAAAATGGCTCCTGGAAGCTCTCGGGCCACCAGAGCTGCTGTGGGTGTTAAGAGCAGCTCAGCCCTGCTCTCTTCTGCTCATGGCCTCTGCTCTCCATGTGACCCCCTTCCTCCCGTGCCCAGCTGGCCTCTGCAAATGACAGCCCCCCCCAGCCCCAGACTCCAGAGCCCCACTTGAGCGGAGCGGGGGAGTGGGTAAGATGGAGGTGTCTCTGGGGCCTGCTGACTAATTTCCATAGTAATTATAGTTATTAGTAATAATGGTGACAACACCACTCCCCTCCACTTACACGGAATTCTACAACCTAGAGGCTGCTTCCCCACCAGTCGTCTTCTCCGAGCCTCACAACAGGCAGGAAGAGCGTGTGGGACAGGTGTCATTATTCTCATTGTCGAGTTAGAAAACTGGGGCTCAGGAAGACAAAGGGCCCTCCAAAGCCCCCCTCCCCCAGCCTCCATGAATGACTGGAAGGATAAAAATAAAAATAGAAAATGCCACCAAAGCTGTGCCGACTAAGTGATGCATTATGTTAATTTAGTCTTCGAAACGATCTTGTTGGATAGGTTTTATTCCTATCGCTCCCCTTTTATAGATGAGGAAACTGAGGCACAGAGAGGTTAAGAGTTTGTCCAGGAACACACAGACACTGAGTGGCAGAACCAAACCCAGCCCAAGTTCACGCTCTTTTCCATTAGCCTCCTCTACCAGGTTTCCATGGTAGCCCCATTTTCCGGGGCTTGAGCACAGCTCTGCAGAACCAGGTTTTGCTTGAGCCCTCCTGTTCTGAGCTGAGCTCCCGCCTCCCTCCCCACTCACAGGCTCTGAGGTCTCTGCAGGGCAGCTCCTCAGACAGTGCAGGGCACTGATGCTGCGGCTTCCACCCTGGAGAGGAGAAGTAACCAGCCATACTGCACAAGCCTGCCTCTGCCCTGGCTCCTGGGTCAGCATGGGGGCTCTTTGGAGAGGTCCAAGTCCAGGGCTCTGAGGCACAGAGACTCCAGAGACTCTGCCACATGAATCCACACTTACTGGATGGCTGCTTTCCCCTCTCTGCCGCAGCCTCCTCATCTGTAAAACGGGTATTACTGACAGCACCTACCACGGGGGGTTGTTCTCAGGATAAGTGAGAGAAGGAACCTAAGGGGTCTAGTCAGACCCTATCCTTGTATTCATTATTCATTAGCTTCAGAAAGAACTTCTTTGATGTACCATAGAGTCTAGGCAGGGGATGCTGGATTGATCTAGGGGAGGTGGTGGTAGCCTCTAGTGCAATTGGGGCCATTGAATAAAAATAAGGGGCAGTGGAAGCACCCAGGGGGATGCTGAGTAATTTTCCTTCTGCAAAGGGGGCAGTGAGCCATTAAGTTTGGGGATCTATGGCTGGTAGACATTGCTTCCACCAAGGCAAGGACTCGGAGCTGGAAGGCAGATGATATTTATTCTGTGCCAGGTGAGCCTGTGCAAATGTTGCCTCATTTTATTCCTGAAACACCTCAGGGGTTACAGTACTTGCTAATTACTCCCTCGGTGGAAATGAAGAAGTGGGGGCTCAGGGAGGCTGATAAAATTTATCACACATCTATTAGGTGGTAAAGCCTATACTTGAAACCCAGGCTTCCAAGAGCTAGGGTGTCTTTGCTGACAGCATCTTACAAAGCTCCAGTATACTAAACTGACTATGGATCCAGCCCTGGCCAATATTACAACACTCCTGTGAGCAGGGTATTAATGTGTGGATTTTACAGAGAAGAAAGCTGCTCACAGAGGTTGGGTGGCTTGCTCTGTCCCCATAGCTAATGAGGGAAGAATGGGGAGCTGAACCCAGGGCTCCCTGATTCCTCCCTTGCTGTGTTGTCTTTAGCCTATGGCTTCTCTCTGTCTTCCTCCCATATCTGGCAAGCCCCTGGCCCTCTCCCTGGCTACTGTCTCTCCTCTCTCTGCCTGCTGGACTCCCTGCTTCCCACCTCCTGTCCCCTCTCCTAGGCAGAGCGAGGGGCTGCTCCACGGTGCCTCCTGGTAGAGCCTTGCCCTACCCTTCATCCCTAGCATGCTCCCTGGACCATCTGTCTCCTTGAACCTCAAATTTCTTGCGGCAGTGACAGATCCATCTCCGTCCCACAGTTTGGTAGATTGTGTTTCCTGGCACCTTGCTCACATGGCAAAGGCGTTCTTTGGTAGCTCTCAGAGGAGCAGAAGCTGGGAATCTGAGGGAGTCCTCCAGAGAAAACTCACCAAAGACACCATTTGGGATCAGCTCAGTATCAGGGGCGCTGGTGCAGGTGCATCAGCATGAGAGGTGCCTAGGAAGGTGGGCTCAGTAGAGTTGGGGTGCACTTTTCTATGGGTCCCCCAGTCCCCAAGGGCACAACCTTCATCTCCATCTCCCCAACCTCCAGGTCCTTGTCTGCGGGCATGCCCAGTCCTGATGTGTGAACAGCACCCCACTAAGCCTCCAGGGTGCCCCCCATCCCTGCTTACGTGGTCGATGAGCTCCTTGACCATGCCGTTCCACTGGCCCTTGTCATCCTGTGCCCCGTACTTGCCGTCCTCCACCAGCCGGATCTCATAGGAGAAGCCCAGGATGTGGGCCAGCTCCTTGAGCAGGTCGATGCAGTAGCCCTCGAACCGGTCATTCCCATACAGAGTCCGGTCAGACTTCCGGAACATGACAAAGGGCTCCTCCTGCAGGGACAGACAGAAGAGAGGATGACAAAGTCCAAGCAGGTGCCATGGAGACATGACTGGGCTGGAGAATTTGGACTGGAACCTCTGATCTTGCTTTTATTAAAAAAAAAATTGGGTGGTTTAGATGAACAGCCTATTAAGTGGAGAGAGGGAAAGTCAACTCAGTGACCCACAAACTGAAAGCTACTGGCAGTCCCTGGTGCAAGGCGGGGGCTGGGTGGGAACTTAGTGATTTCCTTGCACAGTGGCCACAGAGCTATAAGTGGGAGATCAGGGCTTTGAACTTGAGACCTCATGATTCCAAAGCCCATGTTCTCGGCGCAGCACCAGGACCCTGGGTGGAATTCTCAGAGTGTGGTCCCTGGACCACCACCAGCAGCAGCAGTAGCAGCAGCTACCCCTGGAACTTGCTAGACATGCACATTCTTGGGACTTCATCCCGGTCCTATAGAACCAGAAACTCCAGGGGGTACCCAGAAATCTGATGTCCCCAGAACCCTTATGTCCCCTGAGTGGGAAGACACAACTGTAGAAGGCCCTTCAGCAAGCCTCTCTCCCAACCCCTGGTGAAAAGATTAGATTGACACACTCCTGATACATTCTCTTTCTAAGCATTCCCTCAGTCCCCTGCTCTAGGGTCTGCCAGGTGAGTGATGAATGATAACAGGGACAGCTTCATTTGTTTGTGGCTGTGCTAGGCTCTAGGAAATTAGCGCATGAGATAATGCCTGCGGGGGACTGAACAGAGAGCAGAAACCACAGAGCTCTACACTCAACAGACAGCAGCCCCAGCCGCCTTGTTCAGCCCTGTAAGAGAAGTACTAATAATCCCATTTCATGGATGTAGGAAGTAAAGCTCAGGAGGACAAGTGCCTTGTGCCACCTCACCCAGTGGGCACCAATTGAGAGGGGGACCTGAACTTGGGGGATATGACCTGGAGCCTAAGTTCTGTGCCAAAGGCCTGGAGCCCCATGACACCTCTCTCTGGGGACAGGTGGTTCTCAGGAAGGTGGCTTGTGGGCCAGGGACACTGGTCCCGTGTCAAGTGTCCCTACCTCTCCAGATGATAGAAAGCTGGTGACCAGCTTGGAGTAAGGACTGGCTCTGACTATTCATTCGGAAATAACCCCCCTGGCAACTCCACAAAGAACCTGGAGAAGAGGCAGAAAAGCCATGGGAAAGAACTGGTTTGACGCCATCCAGTTTGGGATACACAGTGAGGAACAGTGGCTCTGATGTGTAAGATCCAGAGCCTCAGCACAGTTCTCGAGCCCAGATCGACAGTCAAGCCCACGTTTGCTGGGTTCTCCCGCCTGACTCACTTATGAGTCCCCACGCTGAGGTCTGTGGTGGCCCAGCTGAACCCCCACTCAACATTTAATGAAGCTCCTACCATGCGCCAGGCACCAGCTGAAATTTGTTGCAGGAGTTCTCACCAGTTTGCAAGACAGAGGACATCATCCCCATTTGATAGAGGAGGAAACCAGACTCAGAGAAGGTCAGTAAGTTGCCCAAGGTCACACAGGAGTTGACCACTGTTCGATGGGGTCCGGTTCTAATCCTTCCCCATCAGCACCTCTGCCTGGCTTTGCTTTCCTTTCTGTTCCCTGGTGTTTTCTGACTGCATCTGCTTTTCTAGACCCCAAACTCAGGTCCAGAGCTGCCAGCCCAGTGCTGGCTTCTGGACAACTCCAGTCTTCTTTTGACTCATCTGGCCTCCTTCCTTAGCCCCTTACCCTGTTCCTGCTTGTAGTTCCTCCTGTGGCCAGCTTTCCCCAAACCCACTTTGGCACTTGTGCGTATCAGAAGGCCTCAAGGCTTCTTAGCTGACAGAATGTGCACGTTCTGGGAAGTTGAGTCCTCACATGTCCACAGTAAGGCACGCATCTAGTTACCAAGGCGTCTGACAGTTCTCTCTACTGGTGAGGCTATTCTCTTGGCCTCACAGGCCCCTGAGAAGACCCTTGTTGGAGGCCCTTGGAGGCAGAGACCCGCTAGCTCTTAACGAGTCTCCTGTTGAGGCAGGGTGTTCTATTCTTTGCCCTGGTTCCCCATCACTGCTGTCTCTCAAAATCCCACCCCCACCATGGCTCTAGGAAATTAGCGCACGAGATAATGCCTGCGGGGCATTATCAGGTCCTGTCAGGTCCTTTGGGAAGCTTCAGAGAACGAGCCAGGGAGTATCTGAATGCCCAAGGGGTTCCTGAGAAAAACACTTCTTGGTCTAACAGGTCTAACAAGGCAGGGAGCTGGACCTTGTGGCCAGCCTCCCTGCCTGCTCTCAGTGGCTCTCCTGTCCAGCCTCTGGCCAGTGAGGCAGCTCAACAGGATTGGGGAACAGTCCAGATGAGGCCTGGGGAGGGAGGTTCCTGAGGCTACCTGGAGGAAAGGGAATTTGGCTAGTCCACAGACCACCTTCATACACATTAGTGTCTGGGCAGATGCAGGCCTGCACCCTGGCACGGGGCCCAGTGAGCAGGGCCGGGTGGCATTCCAGTCCCAACTCATCCTTTCAGTTCATGCTCTTGGGCAGTGACAAAGTGCTCCACTGTACCTGGTAGCCTTGATTTTATTTAGCTCAAGGAGAGAATTAGAGAGAAGGTACCTATTTCCCAGGAAAGCTACCAACTATACTTAAATAGATTCCTACCTCCTTCTGTAAAATGGGTGTAATGATGGAGCCTACCCTAACTTGAAGGGTTATTGCAAGGATAAAATAAATCAACTTATGAAAAGTAGGTAGTGCCTGGCAAATGTTAGCTGTTGATATTATTATTATTAATTTTTATTTTTTGCAGCATGAGGGATTGAGTCCAGGGACTTTTTCCCTTTGAGTTATACTCTCAACCTTTTTTTTTTTTTTTGTCTTACAACAGTATCTTATAAGGTTGCTGAGAGTTTCACTAAGTTGCTGAGGCTGGTCTTGTTCCTATGATCCTCCGGTCTCAGCCTCCCAAGTACTGGGATTATAGGAGTGCACCACCATACTCGACTTATTATTATTGTTGTTGTTGTTATTATTATTATTATTATTATTATTATTATTATTTTGCGGTACTGGGGATTGAACTCAGGGGCATTCTACCTCCAAGCTATACCCCCAGCCCTATTTTTTATTCTTTATTTTGAAACCAGGTCTCACTAAGTTGCGGAGTGCCTCACTAAGTAGCTGAGGCTGGCCGTGAACCCGGATCCTCCGGTCTCAGCCTCCCAAATGCTGGGATTACAAGCATGCGCCACCATGCCCAGCTCTATTGTTATTATTTTTAAATATCATTATCATCTTCATCTTCTTCCTGTGTGCTTGTTGGCTTGTGATGCAGTGACCTTTCCAGCCTAGAGACCACACCCGATGTCACCACAGGGTAAAAATCATGGCTAGCTGCAGAAAACCAACTGGGAAAGGTCCCTGAGATAGCATACTTCCTGACCCTCTCTCCACGCCCCTCCCTGGCCTTATCCTCTAAAATTAGCACTTCATTTGTGAAGCCACCACAGCCCCAGAATCTATACATCTCCATATAAATACGCTGCCTTCGGAGCAGCTGTAAAATGCCATTAATTTCGGGAAGTGCTTTGCGGATGGCATACATATTTAACAGCCAAAGCCCAGAGCATTAAAATGGTGCTCGCCTTAGTAATGTGTCTCTAGACCTGCAACATTTCCTAGGGGGTAATTCTGAACTCCGCCAACTACTTATTCATGGACTATTTCACAATTTATTACTGGAAATGTCCAGACAGCCAATTCACAAGCTCTCTCGGCTGCTAATCGATTGCTCAGTGAAGGTGCCCTCAATTTCATAACTTCACGCTCTCCTATTGCTCTGGGAGCGCAGCCGTAGGACCAGGGGTAATATTTCTCTTCAACAAGTCACAGAAAACAGGGGTCCAGAAAAATAACCTTTTCCAACTCTTTGTCGCCTGGGCTCTTGGTCTGGTTTCTCTATAATCACTTAGACCGATGTAGACCCGCCAGGCTTGGCGCTAAGCTTTTCCTAGCGACAGGACCATGGAAGAGGGGAACTGGGGGTTATCCCCATATGGGGAAGGATTCAGGGCTCAGCTATGTAATATCTCTATGTTCCCAAGCCCACCTTCTGACTTGGGCAACCTCAACCCACATCTGTCCATGCATGCCCATGGATCCCCAGTGCCACTGGTACAAAGAGCCCATGTACTTGATGTTCATCTACCTAGACCTGTGCAGGCACACAGGCCAAGGACCCTGGATTGAAGGCCTTGGCTTCTGCTGATTAGAACAGCAGAGAGCACTAGGAGTGCTCTTCCTGATGGGAGGAAATCAGAATGGCCCCCTGGCCTGGGATGACCCTCCCAGCCCATGTTCTGGCCTGGGCTTCCTCTCCTTCCTACTACTGGGTGCTGAGGGTACAACCTGGCTGGCACTTAAGTCTATGTGGGTCACGATGTGCACTTGGCACAAACACACCATCAATGCATCCAGACCCCACCCGTAGCCGGTCCCACACCCACATACACCCCTGCGCATGCCTACACCGCTGCTCACATCAGCAGCTAAAGGAACTCTGAACCTTCAAAAGCCGGGCCCACAGGAGTGGGTCGGGTGTGCGGGTGTGCGTTCTCTGTGTGTGAGCTGAGGTTTGGGCAGATGAATTTTTCATGAGCTCATGGAAGAGCGGAACCAGAGCAGAGGCTGGGGCGGGTGGGGCGGGTGAGCTTCTAGGCAGGAATGGGCCCCAGGGCCTCCCAGGCCTTGAGTGGTCAGAGAAGGAGGTGTCAGCCTTAGCCTCTGTCCATCTGTCTGTCCAGGGTCAGGCACCCTTGGTGCTTGAGCCCAGGGTTCAGGACAGGGGGAAAAAAGCAGGCTGAGGCAGCCCACCCCGAGCTGCTGCAGTCTGCCAGGACCTAAAGGATTCCAGGGAAAAGAAAGAGGAGGAGAGACCCCTCTCACCAGGGGTCTCAGCTCCAGGCCCAGTTCCCAAAGGACAAAGCAGTTTGATGTTCTTGTCCTGTGCCTTGGTACCTGCCTGTCACTCAAAGTGCGGTTGCCCTGACAACGCACTCCCAGACAGGCAGGGGGCTGTGCTCTCAGCAGGAGGTGCTGGCCCTGCATTCAGGCTGCCAAATGCAGGGCTGGCTTTTCAGCTAGAGCATCTGGGCCTGGGCCAGGCTGGGCCACTCCCCACGACCTGTGCAGCTGTTCCCAAAAGCCCAAGCCTGAGAGCAGCCCCCAGGGGTGCGGATATGTGGCCAGCGCTGACCCTTTTCAGGCACCTTCGCTGGGGCATCTGGAGCAGCTCTAGGTCTCAAGGTGGCCCTAGGCCAGTCCTTGCACAGGAGCAGGCATTTCTATCCCAGGAGACTCTGAGCACATTATCAGCTGCATACAGAGAAAATTTGGGAGACCCGTGTAAAGGCTGTCACATCTTTCAGAGGGCATTCCGGGCACACCCCTGCCTCCAGGAAGTACTATGTTTTTTCCACTGCCCCACAAGAGGACGCATAACCGACCCTCCAATGATCTCTGGGCAATGGGGATGGAGAGGCCTGAATCGTGGGTCATAGCCAGACCATGTGAATATCTGATACTGCGTGATGAGGTTAAGATGGTCGGTGTTCCTATCCATGGGTATGGGACATCTGCTTCAAGCCGGTCAGCAGCCATGTCAGAGATTAAGACAATGGGGTCCAGGATAGGGAATTATTATGATGTCAGGACTAGGAGCTCAGACAATGGCCAAGGACGGAGATGAGGTAGTGGCAGATAGCTGGAGTGTTATGGAGACTAGAACTATGAGGGGCTGCGGAGGTTGCATACCCTAATGCCTAAGAGGACAGTGGGGGTGGGAGGAACAACACTGAAAGAGGCAGCCAGGTGTAAACACAGGGAGTGGTGGGGTCTGGGGTGGGCCAGGGGAAGCCCACTGGGCATGGAAGACATTCAAATGCAAATTCAAAGTTTATAACTGTTGTGCCCTGTGCTATGGGTCCCCACAGTGACCCTGCTCAGTCTCTGGTGAAGTTCAGGGCTCTGTATGTGGACGGAAGCAGAGGTTTTCTCTACAACTTTCAGCCTGTGTGATGTGATGTGTTCAACCTGAGCTCCCCGGGATCTGGATTTATAATCAATAGCAATGAATAACAATAACAGCTATCATTTAGCACTCACTCCATGCCGCTTGTACTTATTAATCCTTCATCCTCTCAACTCTGTGAGGTAGGTTCAATTATTCTATCTCCTTCTTTCAGATGGGAGACAGGCACAGAGCATGTTAAGCAATGTCTCAGGGTCACTCATAAGCCATCGGCGAAGCCAGGACTCTACCCCAAAAGCCTGTGCTCTTAGCCATCATGCTGTCTGACCTCTCGTCCCAGTCCTACTGCAGGTCCCAAATTACTGCTGGGCTTGTGTCTGCCCAGATGCTTCCAGGCCGAGGGTTAGTGGGAGAGAGGCAGCTGTGCCCAGGCTATGAGTCTAGAAGGTCTTCTCTCCCTCTTCCTTGAGTGTCTGGGAGTTGGTGAGAAACTAGGCATACATAGGACCACTGGTGATGGAACGATTCAACAGGTCAGGGCCCTTTGCAAGAAGCTGTGAGTATTGATGAAGAAACTGAATATCAGCAGGTCAAAAGCATAGGGTGTCTGCCTGATTTTGCCTCTGCTCATGTAGAAAAAACCCCTATACTTTTGTAGAAAGGCTGAAAAAAATCCCTTGAGCCTCTGCAGAAAAGTTTTATGCCCTTGCAATTGGGCTGTTGCCATTTTAGTAAAATTTAACCCTGTGGCCTTTAGAGGTGGCTGCGTCTTGTATCTTTTTGGTATATTATTCTTGACTTGGCCCTTCCTATTTACAGTATTGTTTTGTGGTGGAATCACCTGAGCCCATTTAATCATCTCCTCTCCTAATCTCTTAAATCATGCGAGTTTTACCTTTTTTTAATCTTGCCTTGCAAAGAGTGTTTTATTTATGTCTCACATTTTATGCAGCTCTGCTTTTAATCTTTTACCACCTTTTTATTATTTTATTTTTACCCTTTTATATTTTAGCTTTGTCACACTTTTATCCTTTTGCTTTTTGACATTTTGGTTTAACGTTTTTTACCGTGTCTAGTCGGAGCTGTAAATTATTTAATTTTTCGTCTTTCTTAATATCTTTCCTTCCTATCTCATTTCTCACCTTCATTTTCTCCCCATTATTTTCCTCTTAACCTTTCTATTTTGCTCTCCTTTAACTCTCCTTTTATCTTCTCTATTTTTATCCCCATCTATATTCCTTTAATTGCTCATCAGTATCACTGTAATCCCTTTGCTTTTTTTATTTGTTTATTTTTATCTTCCGCATTTTTTTACATTACAGATTTTTCTGTAATGAGATCTTTTGACTTATTGGTTTTTAACAGCTTGATTTTTTTAATTCACCTAGTTAACAAAAAAATTGGATTCATACAGGCCAGTAGGACATGTGTTTATTGGGAAGTTTCCAGCAAGGTCTTGCCCTAAAGAGGCTGGACAGTGTGGCTGGACAGTGTCTCCCCAGGCCGTCTCCTCTGGCTCCATTCTGTCCAGAATCACCATTAGATCTATGTCACCTTTAACAGAGATCTCTCAGTGATCATAACCCAGGGGGCTGGGGACAAGACTCACAGACTAAAACTCCCCCACTAGACACAGACAGTACCCCTGATATCTGGTGCTCCCTGGAATTCCTGGAAGAATGAGCCAGTATATCCCAAGTATATTCTTACCTACTCCATGGCATCTACCACCTGGCCTCTGGGCACATGCATGGTGAGCCACACTATAGTGGAAGACATAGGACCATCCAGTAGGGCCTGGCCAAGCTGCCTCTGCTGGGGAAGCAGGTAGAAGGCCCCCTGTCCATGCTGCTCAGCCTGAGCCCAGGCTCCATTCCACAGCAGCCTTACTTAATCCAGAGCAGGCTGAGCCCCCTTCTGTGAAAAGGAGCAACCTTAACATGTGGTTTCTTACAGATTTATTTGCTGTATTATAAGGAGAAGCTAATGGACTAGAATTGACCCAAAGAGCCCTGAGCAGAGATTCTACTGCTGAGCTGTCTCCCCCCAAGATGGCCCAGCTTGGGTCCCAAGAGCAATGCCTGGATTCAAAGGCATTGAACCTTTGCCCACCAAGGAGGCCTTCCAGAAGGCACAGGCACACGTGCAGTACGTGCAACACTAGTCAGCAAAAGGAGCCTGTGGCCTATGTCTGTCCTGCCTGGTCCTGAGCTGCAAGATGCAGAGAGCACAGGAGCCCCCAGGAGCTGCTTCCTAGGTTGAGACGTCAGGAGGCGCTGTTCAGTCCTCTATCTGAAGGAGGAAGATGGGAGGAGAGAGGATGGGATGCCAGTCCATTCGGGTGGACTGGTCATGGATGCCAGTTCTCAGGATGGGACACGGTGGAGTGTGGCACATAACAGGCCCCCAGCACCTGCTGGGCCCTCTAGGTATGGCCAGACACCCCTTGGCTGGAGGGCCTGAGGGAAGGGCTTGCCCCCGTCCTGATGCAGTGGGCAGTTTAGCCCCTTCCTTCCAGCTGCATCATGGTTCCCACCCAGACATCAGGGGCCCAGGGAGCGGTGGGGTGAGATGCACTAACAGGCATGTGCAGTGACTGTTCCAGCTGCTAAGAGGTCTCTGAAGTGTCTTCCTTCCTGCAGCCCTGCTGCCACCATCTGCCCCCAGCAGCCTCTTAAAGGTGCCCAGAATGTGACAGGTCGGGGTCTCTCCAGCCCAGTGACCAGTCCCCGGTCAGACAGCCCTTCCTGCAGTCCCAGGCGGCAGACACTTACCAGCACTGTGGTGACGATGAGCGATCTGTTTGTCAGAGAGTCGGTGACATTAGGGCCTCGGCCTTTGGCAACTTCAGTAATGTTGAGTCCATCTGCAGGACTCCACACCCCAACCTGGATGGAGAAACAGATAGGAGACAGGGTGCTGAGTTCTTAGCCCACCCTTCCTTTCTCCACATCTTTTAACCAGACTGTCTCCATCCCAGTCATTAGGACCATCACCATAGTCATTCTAGCCATTCTGATGACAACCTTGCTGTCCTCCTTCCTCTTCTCTCAGGATGAAGTCCCAAGGCTTTAACCCTCCTGAATTCTGCCTACTCCCCTTCTTGGCATATCACTGTAGCTGAAGTGGAAATTCAGGGGCAGCTCCTGGGAGCCCAGGAGCAGACACCAAGCAGGGGTTGGGGGGCATTAGGGCTCCTGGGCCAGGACCTGCCTGGGGAATCTCCTTGACAAGACCCTGGACCCTCTACTGCTTTCTCATTGGGTCTCATCCCTAGTGCCAGTTCCAGGGGCCAGATACCTTCCAAAGTCCAGGGCAACCTGGAACAAGGGCGATGTGCCCCACACATTTGTGGACTGAGTTCAGGATAAGCTTCACGTATGCAGGTAAACAGGCTGGGGTGGGAGGCTGGCCTTGGAAGCTGTTTGGGAGGAGGGTGGTAGCATAAGAAGGGGTGAACCTCAAGGGTAGGGGGGCTTGGATGCTGCTGGGTTTGAATATTGTTTGCTTTACGGTTTTACTTTCAAGTTTGCAGAGTTTCTGGCCAAGGTGGAAAACTCCACTCTGGCCCCTTGTCCTTACTGATAAAGGGCCTGAGGCTAGAGGGGCAGAAGGAAAGGCCAAGTTTATAAATTAGTCTAAAGCCCTGGGCCTCTTGAAGGTCCTTTTTGACCCAACTCTGCCAGTCATGCCCCATCTTGGCAGCTCTCTCTGAAGGAAGGCTTCGGGAGCCCACTGTGTCCTTGGCCCAGTTGGGGGTACTTAGGAAACTTAGTCAATTAAACAGAGAGGCCAAATGCAAACATCCCATTCACAGAGCTGTGCAAAGCAGATAGCAGAGAGATATGTAATTATGCTCCCGTAATTCCGCCTTAATCCTCCCAAAGCCACTGGCTGGAGCTGGCTGGATCAGCTATGACCCGGCTCAGCAAACAGAAGCAATGATATGAGAGGCAGAGTGGCTGTGTTTGGGGGCTCAGCATGCTTGCAGGACGGGATTTCTGCCTACAGAGACAACTGGGCCACGTGGAAAGGGGATAGACAGGCTGCATCAAAGGGGCTCTTTTCTTGAGTGGGCTAAGCTCAGAGCAGAGCTCAGCGCTGGGGTGCTGAACAGAGTGCTGGGTGCTAGAGGTACTCAACAAACGTCTGTCTGGCGGCCAGAAAAACAGCAGGGACCTTGCCCCAGCAACCTCTAGTGAGCTGAGCTCCAACTGCAGGCCCTGCTAGGTGCTCTGGGGCTGAAAGAACAGTGAGGACCAAGGAGGCTCTGCTCACAGTCCTGGTGGTCATGACTAAGAGCCTCTGGCAGACACCCTGCAGGCCAACCTGAGTCCAGGGATAAGAGTTTTTCTTGAGTATTGGCTACGGTCAATCTGTACCAGCTGCCTGGAGGGCTGCTGGGAGAGGGATGCTGCAGGTGGTACTGATGGAACGAGTGTGCTGGTGATCAATTACTGATGCCTGCCACGGAAACTGGAGCAGGAAGGGATGGCATGTGTGCCTTCTAACTTCCACCCCTAGAATTTCAGGCTATCCTAGGGATGAGCAGCTGAGAGAACAAAACTAAGACAGCTCATTGAGCAAAGACCACACGCACTATAGTGCTACGAGAAGGAGGAAGGCTGATTGCCATTGTGGGAGTTGAAACGAGACCTGGAAGACTGCCTGGTGGGAACTCAGGATTGGTATGGGGTTGGATTAACTGGCCTTGGTAATCTCAGGAGTCCAAGTCCAGCCCCTGCCTTAGGGGACGGGCACAGTGTGTGGCATGAACTAGTTGTGGAGGAATGGCAAGGTTTCCCTAGCCAGCTCCCCCACATAGTGGCCCCGTGAGCAAGAAAACTCAGGAGTGAATGGCCAAAAGGCACAAAGAGGCCAGCACTGTAAGCCCAGCAGAACTGGGTCCCCTCGTGAAGAACAGGAGGGCAAGGTGTGGCAGGACAGTGAGGTATGTTTCGGGAGCAATGGAGACGAGGCCCTGCAGTATTTCTTTAAGGCTCAAGCTTAGTGACTTGGCACTGGGGAGCCATGAGTGGTTTGGAGCAGGGCAGAGCTGTGCTCAGGGACACTTTGTCTGTGTACATTCAGAATGGCTGGAGGGTTCAAGAGTGAGAGGGGGAAGTCAAGACGGGTATTAAAATAACCCACATCCCAGGCTGAGCTAGGGCGTGCCATGGAGGAGAGGAGACCCAGTGGCCATCTTGAAGACCCAGCGGTTTTGGAGGTGGCCCCTCCATTCTCCCGGCCTCAGCTTCCTGCATTTCATATACCCCATCTCTCAGGGGTGCAGAAACACCTGAGCAGCTCTCAGGGACCAGCCTGCCATGGGACAGGTGTGGCCGAGCCCCTAGCCCTAAGTCCCAGGGGGTGCCAAGAATCTAGAGCTCATGTTAAATCCCCCTTCTTGGTCCAGCAGCCTGACTTTGACAGAACATGCTGGAGGTTCCCAGGGATCAGAACTGGCCTCATTAAAAATGTTGCTTTGTTAGTGAGACAGGGAGGAGGCCCCGGCCCTAAGTGGGCTTGCTTTCCTTGTCTAAATTCTCTGGACTCAGAGGTCTTAAAAGTTAGAGTGAAGGAGCTCCAAATAAATGTGTTTCAAACTCTCTCCAAGGGTAAGAATCACCTCCAGTCTCCCAGACAAGCAATAGTGATCCAGACAAGCAATCACTCAATCTTGGCTTACATGACTCTAGTGAGTGAGCTCACTACTCCCCAGGCAGGCAGCCCCTGGGGGTTGGAAAGTTTCTCAAACTTAGGGACATGTCTGTCCCATGTCAGTCCTGTAGGATTTGGTTTGTCTGCCCATAAACCTTTTATTACATTTCCCAGGTTAAGCATTCCTGGTGGGCCTGGCTCACAGAGTAATGGCGTGGGTGTCTGCTGTGGCCAGGCCACTGGGCTCTGCACCCCTCATTGTGGCCAGAGCCTTCTGGCCTCTGCTGGGCCCACAGATCTGCAAGGGCCACACTGGGTCACTGTGGACCTCAAGCACTGGGCTGCATCAGGTCTTGCCCTCTGCCTCTGAGCCTCTGGTCGGGGCCTGCTGGAAGAGACTGCAGGAGCCCCTGTCTTCCACCTGCCCCCGATCCCCCCCACCGAGTCCACGCACCTTCTCCAGACCATCCTCCTTTAGGCTGATGATGTCTAGATCAAAATCCGTCCGCAAGCCACTGGTTTTGTTGAAAACAATCCGTCCAGTTAATCCTTCCCATTGAGCCTGTGGAGGGGAGAGGGCAGAGAGGCAATTCCTCAGGCTCATAAATCATCATTCGGTACAACTGTACAATGCTTCATTTTAATTACTCCTTGCACTGATACTGTTCCCCCAAGACCATGATTAATTAATAATCACCTCCATCATTGCTCGGGCTGCGGTGCGAGCCAGCGATTTCCATAAATTCTATTATGCTCTTTAGCCAGCTCTGCATTTGCACCTTCCCGTGTACAACATTGATCTTGGATGCGCTCAAATGAGTCCCCACCTCGAAGCCATGGGAAGGGGGAGCCTGTGTCACATCCCTGGAGAGGGGCAGGGCGGCAGAGCCAGGGCAGGCAGGACCTGCCACAAGGCACAAGAGCCAACGAGACTAACTGGCTCTGGATATAAAACCAGAAACTTAGAGAGGTAGGGAAGACCAAGAAGTTCCCTCACCCTCAGCCCCAACTCCATACCTGTCACAGTTAAGAACTGGGGCCAGAGTGTGGGTTCATACGACCCTCAGTATTCAATTTTACCTCTCTGCCTCAGTTTCCTGGGCTATAAAATGGAACCAATACTAGTACCCATCACACCAAAACACTGGGTGAAATAGGTAATGTAAAATACCAAGAACAGTGCCTGGCACAGCGTGAGCCCTGGATAAATGTTTTTTAAATTTTTCATTATTTTTTATTGTCATCAGCATCACTAACACAGAGAGCAGCAGGCAGAGGTTGGAGCAGACCACACCGAGGAGAGCTCTGTCTTCTAGACCAGGGTGGGCTACCATGGCTGGTGGGCCACACTGACCACTGCCTGCTTTCGTAGGCACACAACCATGCCCGGGAATTTACAGATCATCTTTTGCTGCTTTTGAACTGCAGCTGTGGAGATGAATCATGGAGACAGAGACCGTCTGTCTTGCAGACTGAACTCCTTCCTACCTGCCCCTCCATGGTTGTTTGCCTACTGAGTTCCAGACAGTATCTTTCCTGTGGGCCTAGAACATTATCTCTACAAGGTGTGTTCACACTATTGATGTCAGGAGACCTCCCCAGCAGCCCTAGGGGTGAGCTAGGCCGGTGAGGATCATGATTCCCATTTTATGGACCCCAGGGGAGAGGGCAGGAAGCCACCCAAGCTCACACAGTGTCCAAGAGGCAGTGCCAAGCTAATACTCTGTCCCAGGGCCCCAGCCCTCTGTTGGGACAGGGTTCCTTCTTCTACAAACCTAGGATAGCAATTGATACCCAGAACACAAGCACACAAGTTTTTCTAAGTCTAAGAGGGCAAACTCCATGGATTCTAGGGTCCTAGGGAGCAAAGGTAGGCTTGGGAATAAAAGGAAACAAGATGACCTGGAGGCCATGTAGCTTGGCCGGGCCAGTGGGTGGAAGGAGGGAGAGCGGTATCTAGGGAAATGTCGTGAGGCCCTAGCAGACTTGATCATTGGACACCTGGCTGTGTCCTGGCTTTGCCACATGGGGTTCCTACTCACTTTGGGGTCAGGCTCCCTGTAGATCCTGCAAAAGCCTCCCAGCCTCTCCCTGGCTGAGCGTACCCCAGCTCCATGCACACATGCACAGATGCTGGTGGTTTATCTACAGGTCCCAACTAAAACCCTTGGGGGCCTCCAAGCATGCAGGCACCTCTGAGGCACTGTACAGTCTTCTGAGTAAGTGGGTACGTGGGCAAATGGATATCCCAGTTGAGGCAGGGGCAGTGCTTTGGAGCGGTCCAGGATGCGAATGTGGTAGACTTTGTTCAAATGACCTCACCTCTGAGCTGCAGGAGGATCAAGTGATCCCTTCACAGGTATTTAAGGTGTGTGAAGCACTCAGCACCATGCCTGCACGTACATCACTAAGCGGTGAGGAGTATTTCTCCTTTGTTGCTTCCACCGTGGAGCTCCTTAGGATTGGGACTGGCCCTTGGCTGCATAGGAGCAGTCCCTTGATAGCTCCAGTAGGAACCTGACCACGGAGGGCCACCGTCCTTCCCTGCAGGAGGCCCAGTGAGTTCTCACTGTGATCCTGCTGGCTGGGCTGGCCCCCTCCATTCCACAGAGGTGGATATCGAGGCACAAAGAGGGACTGAACTATGTAGGTCCTGAGTACTGGCCAGGGCAGCGCAGGTTCTCTAGTTGCGGTAGCAGAGCTGAATGGCTTGCCCCCCAAGAGGGGAGCAGGGAGAGTTTATGCAGAGCCAGGGGAGCTGGGAACAAAGGAGTCAGGGGCAGAGATTCAAAGATGCATCAGAGAAGGTAAAAGCCACCATTTATGACTTCACGGGGTCCCTCTGCCTTCACTGTCCTCCGGGGGGGCCCCCACACCCTCAGGCTACCTCCTGGCCCCCAGGGGAAATCACAGCAGGTGCCTTCCAGCCTGCGCTGGGAAGAAGCCTTCTTCCCTGTCAGGCAGAGGAACGAAATGCCAGCAGGTGCAGCCGGTCTGTGGGCGGGTGGGCAGGGCAGGGCAGGGAGCCCCGGCAGCCCCTCCCCTTGACATTTCCCGCCCGCCCGCCCCCTCCAGCCGCAGCTCAGGACTTGCTAAATGAAAGATGCTTCACACGCTCTGAACTCCGGCCTGGTATTTTCCAGCTCCTCTCGGAAATGCCAAGTCTTTAAAATGATTTACTGTCACGCAGTCAGACGGGGAGATGGGCAACTTGGAGATGGACCGGAGGGAAGGCTGTGCTGGGCTCCAGTAGAGTAGGGACCTGGGTTCTGGTCTCGGCTGGCTGTGGGATCATGAGCAAGTCATCTGGTTGCTTGGCCTGGGCCCCTGTGGCCCTAACGAAGAGGAGATAAGATGGAGGTTTTTGTTCCAGGGCTCTGTTCCAGAGTGGGAGTAGTGAGGGTCATTCATGAGGCCTGGGGCCAGGGTGCCAGAACCCCGGGGAATGGGGCTCCCCGTCTGTGGTGGGCAGTGCCAAATCTGCTCCCCTCAGGGCTTCATGGCTGAGTCTCACTCATTCCACAGCAGGGTGTGGGCTGGGCGGGGTGGGTCTGAAGCAGTGCGGTCTGGAGACCCTCTAGCAGGAAAACCACTGGCCACCAGGAAGCCAGAGTGTAACCGGTGAAGGTGAGACAGCGGTGGAGGCCCAGCTACTCAGCACCGCACCCCACAGCTCCCCCAGTCCTCACGCAGCCCTACTATAGCTCCCCCAGTCCTCACGCAGCCCTGCTATAATCTTCACTGTCAAGGGGCCAGAGAGGCTTGGTAGCTTGGCCAAGGTCACACAGCTGGAAAGTGTCTGAGCTTCCAAACCACTTTTGTCCGGCTCCGAAGGCTCCCAAATCTCCTTGTGGAACCAGGTGGTGTAGGGCAGGGTCGTAGCTTGGGCCACCAAGACTCTCACCTGGAGTTCTGCCAAGAACAGAGAGGGCAGGGATCTGGGAGTTGGGTCTCAGGGTTCCCCAAGAGTGAGTGATGGTCGCCAGGCAGGCAGCCCTCCTCAGGGCATTGGACAGTGGACTTGCTCTGCAGTTCAGATGGGGTGGAGAAGGGGCTGTCACAGTCCTCTTACACCAAAGCATCACTATACTGAAGCTCCTTCCAGGGGTGAGGGGACTGGTGCCAAGTCCTTCTAGGACCGTGAGGTATGTCTCCCAGGTGAGGAAACTGATGTGTGGGATGTTCAGTAACTTGTCTAGGAAGAGGTGGAGACAAGATCCAAAGTACTTTTCCCATTCTCTACTCCTTCTAATACTGTTCTAATATGGGAAGGGTTCTCAGATGTGCCTCCCTTTGCACCTGGGATTCCACTTGTGATGCGACGGCTCCATGGGGGCCTGCCCCCCTCCCCAGCTGTGAGCTGTGTGTGCAGGGCACATCAGTTTCAGCCACACTGGGTGCCGAGTGCACAACTCGGTGCCTGACACCCTGCATCCCACAACACACAGCTGCTGAATGAGTAGATGAGTACCTAAGACGGGCAGCCCACTTCCTTTCTGCTCCCCGTGCTTGCTACAAAAAGGTCTTTCCCTAATGGCACTTGGTGTTGCCCAGAACATGGCCACTCCCTCTGGCCTGGGACAGCCCTCCTTGATCTCGTCCCCTCTAGCCTTTCCTGTCTACTATTTCCTGGGAGGTGGCTCTGGCCAGGCCCTGGGACAGGTGCTCTGCACTCAGGCAGACCCTCTCACAATGCCAAACTAAGGATCAGAGAGTTAGTCATCACGCCCCAAGTCACACAGCCAGTTGTAATAGAGCCAGGATACAAGCCCAGGCCTTAGCTCCCCCTGTCTGTAAAATGGGAACCATAAACACCGCCATCCAAAGGTTGAAGATGATGGTGGAGAGAGAATCCTTTGAAATTAAAGGTAGACACTGTGTGTTCTCGTGGTCATCTTCTCGGCCACAGGACAGGTGTCTGGGTCCTCTGAGATCAGCTCTCTAGATGGGGCTTCATAGCCGCAGGACAGCCAGGTCCTGGCCAGGACCCTGCTGGGAAGCTGGCTGATGAGCCCAGATGTGAAGATGAGTTCTCGAGATTGGTTATTACCTACTGGACCACCTCACTGCATTAAGCATTTCCATCTGACGCCTCATTTTGTCGTCAGCATTCCCACGAGGTAGGCCTGCTTCACACACTCATTTTACAGAGGTGGGGACTGGGGCTCAGCAAGGCTCTCTATCTTGCTTCAGTTCACACGGCTGGCAAGCCAAGACCCTCTTCTATTGTACTTTGAAACCCACGCTGCAGCCTGCTGGCGATATCGACCACCTATCAAGAACTTACCTGCCAAGAGCTCTCAGCCTTGCAACCACCTGTAAGATTAATCCCAAACGGGCCCGTTTCACCCAAGGAAACCGAGGCTTGAGATATGGGGCAACCCGCCTGAGTGCCTATGGAACGGGAATCAATTCTGAATCCCAAACCTGGTCCTATGGTCAACGCTAGCGCATCGACAGCCCCAGGGGACTCACCTCCTTGATGAAATTCATAAAGCGGCCACCAAAGCGCCAGGCCTTGTGCCGATGGCACTGCAGGGAGTTCACGGTCATCTGGGGCGCCCGCTGGTAGCAAACGGACACGATGTGGACGGCATCATACAGTAGGGCTGCGTCGGTCTGGAGAAAGAGCTCGGGTCTGTCTGAGGGCGGGCCCTAACCCCTAACCCCCAGGCGTCCTCAGCCTGCCTGCCCTGTCTCCCCTTTCCCACTACAAGCTCATGGTGTACTGGTGAGGACCAGACGCCACCCTGTCCCTGCCCCTGATACAGGCCAGGCTTGGTCGGCTGCTGGTCTGCAGAGCCCAGGGGCTACCCTCTGTCCCCCCTCTCCCAGAACCTAGCCCTGAGCACTCTCCTTCTGCTTCCCAGCCTCACGTCTGCCGGCCACAGCCTGAAATCACCCATGTCCAGGATCCCTGATCCTTAGCCCAATTCTCTGTAAATGCGGGTATTCCCACTAGATGGGGGCCCTCGGGGTGGGGCTGTGTCTGATTCATCTTTGTGTACCCGTCCCCTAGCCTGGGGTCTGGCTGACACATGGCCAGTCTTAAGAAGAGAAGTGGTGGGAGGGAAGAGAATAGAATGGAAGGAAGGAAAACAAGGAAGGAGGGAGGGAAGGAGGGGAAGAACGAAGAAAGGAAGGAAGGGGGAGCCCCTGGTGTCCACTGTACCATCATCACTCCGTCCAACAAGCCAGACTCTGCCCGGGGAGCTGCCTGCAACCGCTCCATGGACCACTTCTCCACGATGGCCGAGACGTGGGGGTTGTCCACGTTGAGGATGCGGAACCCCGTCAGGTTCACCCCCGAGTAGCGGTAGGGCTCCAGGTCTAGGGCATAGAGATCCTGGAGAGAGACAGGTGTTAAGTCTAAATCCAGGTGTGTCCCTGCTGTAAGCTCCAGCCCCACCTCCTGCACCCTCCCTAATCAGGGCTGCCCCAAGGCCTGAGGCTGTAGCTCACTGTAAGGTGACAGGATCACCCTTAGGAGCACTGGACTCAGAGTCAACTTGAAACTCTGCCTGGGGGTGCTGACCCCATAAACCAACTGGGGACCTTAGTCTGTTTCTTCGTCTACAAAATGGGGGTTACTCCCCTTTATAGGACCTGGTCCACATGAAATGCTCATCAAAGAAGCTAAATAATGCCCCTCTCCTCCCACGGGGGAGCCCACTTTGGAAAGACAAAGGGCGCTGGGTCTGGGCATCTCCAAGTTATCCCAGAAGAGGTTAGAGTATTTTCTCCCCTGAAATAGGGGACAGAAAGGGGACTTGAGGGGCACTGCTGCCCTCTGCTCCTCCGCCAATCACAGCCAGGGTCTCCTCATGTTGCCTCCTGGCAGCAGCTGACCAGTCCGCAGGCCAGGCTGAGTCCAGCCTGGTCAATGGCAGGCCTGGCCGATGGTCCGGGAGACAGGGTCTTAATCCCTGGCAGCCCAGGTCCCTCCTGCAGCTCCAGCTCTGGGACCAGGGGGCTGGTGAGGGAGGGAACCTAAGAGGAAGGGGTGATGGTGGCAAACCAAGCTTTCTTTGAGCCTGTAAGAGATGGCAGAGGAGGGGAGGGTGGTGATGGAGGAGCAGAGAGAACGTTGCCCTGCTAAAAAAGCCCCTGAACTGGAAAATAAGCGAAAGGCGGGCAGTATGTTCTCTCGCTATGACAAGGAGCCATTGCTCCCCATACCCATCCAGGATTACTCGAGCCCCCAGGGGAACACACCTGGCCTTGACTTTGCTGTTAGCTACTGGTTAAAGGCCTCGACGCAGGGAGAACATGCAGATTTGTGTCTGCAGAAAAGATAATCTCCAAGGTTGTGGTTTCACTGCTTTGCAGGAGATTAATTCATTTTGTACCGAACCTAGCCGTCTTATCAAACGCTCTCCCCTCCCCACCTGAAATGCCTGTTAACACCCAGCCTCTCGAATGCCGCCGAGGCCAGCTTCACCAGCCTGCTGGTCCCTCCAGTCTTCAAAGGTGTCCAATCTACATTTGCATGAGACGCTTGCTTTTGACTTTTTGAAACATGTACTCTGACATCCAGATTGGCCTCCTCCCACTAGTGGAGAAACTGAGTCTGAAGGTCACCATCTGATCTCACCTGTGGTCTGCACTTTACCACGTTCCTCCCTCTCCAGGGTGCCTTACACCTTGGTCCCCAATCTGTCCTCTTGCCTCAGTCCCCCGCTCTCACTCCTTCCTGTGCCTGGAGAGAAGGCTGGGGACCCCTTAGACCATACTTGGCTCTCCACCCTGTCGCAGTCTGGCTTGCTGGAGCCCAGCAAGCACATCTTTCCCTCTGCTGGCTTCTCATGGTCTCTGAGATGTTCCTAATTGATGCTAAACTCCTTTCGCTCCTCCTGCACCCCCAGGAGGCCCCCTTCTGGAAGGCACTGTGTTGATTTCTTCTTTGAACGTTTGCAGAGTAGTGGTTTGGAGTGGATTTAAACCCAGGGAAGAGAGTCTAGTCCTAACCTTTCCCACACAATATAGTCTGCTTTCTGTGCCCATGCCTTCCACATCTGTGGATTCAACCAACCACAGAGCAAAAACATTAAAAGAATAAAACTATACTGAACATGTGGACTCCGCCCCTCCACCATCATTTCCTAAACAATACAGTGTAACAACTATTTACTTAACATTTACATTGTAAAGTAGGGATGACTTTATATGGGAGGATGTGTATAGTTGATATGCAAGAACTATGCCATTTAATTAACTAATTAATTAGTTATTGGTTCAGGGGATTGAACCCAGGGGTATTCTACCTCTGAGCTACAAACCCAGCCCTATTTTATCTTTTATTTTGAAACAGGGTCTCCCTAAGTTGCTGAAGCTGTCCTCAAACCTAGATCCTCCTGTCTCAGCCTCCCACGTACTGGGATTACAGGCATGCGCCCCCAGCCCTGGCTATTATGCCATTTATATAAGGTACTTGAGCATCCATTGGAGGTCTTGGAAACAATCCCCTGTGGATACCAAGAGACAACTGGACAACCCTGATTCTGGGCCCAGAGTAGGGAGGAGGAAGAGGCTGGATGAAAGCTGGAGGTAGGGTCTTCACCAAAAGGGGTCCCCACTGAGATGGCCAGAGGGTGTCTGGAGGGCCCCATCCCAGTGTGCACAAGCAGTATATGGTCTCATCTTCACAGTCCCTGCCAAGCAAGAATTCAATAGTCCTATCTTTATACAGGTGAAAAAAGAGGGTCAGGGGGTGAGGTGACTGGCATAAGAGGTGATAGATCACCAGGGCTCTGCTCTCAGAGGGAATGATTCCTGATCTAAGGATGAGTTGTGTTATTTTCTTTCTCTGTCTCAGGCATGCTCACTTGCCCTTCTGCCATGCTATGATGCATGCCCAGATGCTGGCACTGTGCTCTTGGACTTCCCAGCCTCCAAAACTGAGCCAAACAAACCTCTGTTGTTTATAACTTACCCACCCTATTATATTCTGTTATCATAGCAGAAAACAGACTAAGACACATCCCAAAGGAGACAGCTCAGAGAGGCAGCCAGAGGTGCTGGTTGAGGACACAGACCACGAGGCCAGGCTGTCAGGGTTCAAGTTTCGTCGCTTTCAGTTGCCTGAGCTGCAAAATGGGGATGATAATAGAACCTGCTATATAGGTTTCTCGGGAGGAAGGAATGCGCTTAGGGCATGGCTGGGACATGAATGTTTTGTCTGTGCCTGAAGGATATTCTGTTTGCCTTGTCTGGTGTCAGGTTGTGACAGCTAAGGGATGCAGCCCCGGGGGACATTACTGGGTTACTGGAGAAGAGGAGTGAACTCAGGTTGGGCCCTTCCTGCCTGCCCCTGCTGGCAAGATAAACACAATCACGGTGAGCTAAGGTTCGCTGAGCACCTGTCTACCTGACAGCAGCAAGCACTGCTCTGAGTGCCTCAGTGTATTAACTCACTTAATTTACGTCCCACTTCACAGGGAGAGGGTGGTTATCCATCCATTTCAGAGGAGGGAACTGAGTCACAGGGAGATTGGGTCTTTTGTTCAAGGTGATGCAGTTGGGCAGTGATGGTGTCAGCCTCGGGCCCTCCCTTAAGGAGGACACAGACCAAGAGATAGTCTTCAGACCACCTCTGAAGGAGGGTCTGGAGAGCTGGGCAAACCTTGCTTTGCAGGTTTTGTATGCAAGCTTGGGGCCATGGGAGAGAAGCTGAGCTCGGCCCCCAGGGATGCCCTCCTGGCCAAGGGGCTCAGCCTCTTCTCTGACTCAGTGCTGAACTCACTTTAAGTCTTGGGCAGATGCCACCGTGCTAGGCTGTCCAGGGCCTCCAAGCCTCAGTTTACCCTCCTCTAGGACCAGAGGCCAAGCTGACCTGGTGTGACGGGCAGCATCTCTGGCTTTGAGGGGGCTTGGGCGCTGGTGTAGATACGACATTTGGCCTGTCGAGAGCCTGGGAGGGTGGGATGGGACAGCAGGGCTGGGGGGTCACCTTCCTCCTCATCACCACCCACCCTGGGCTCAGCCGCCAAGTGCCATGGGGCTTGGGGGACAGAGTGCCCCCATCCTGTGACACGAGGGCAGTGACAATGGTGAAGAGGTCTCTTTGTCCAGCTCCTTTTTTTTTTTTTTTTTTTTTTTGTCCATACTGCCCTGGGCTGAGACCCCAAGCGCTGTACACAGAGAACTGTGGGCAACTTTGCTGCTTGGCAAAAAGTTGTACTCCTGATGCCAAATGTTGACACACTGAATTCAGTATCGACTAGGGACCTTTTAGAAACATTCAGCATAACATAATAGACTAATTCATTAGCACCCCATGGGTCTGAATGGGTAGAAGCCGAAGCTCAGAAAACATTGCCTTAAGGAATGACAGATGAAAATATCTTTCCCATGATATAACTGTTATTGCCGGGAAGTGGCATTAATTGTGATTGCTTATCTATTAATTTATTATAATTCTTTTTTCACCTCCAGGCTTTTACCTACACATGACATGTACCGGGGGCTCAGCTGGGGCTGATTAACGCGGGGTTATCTGGGAATGGCTCAGAGCTGGCTGAAACAGATAATGGCAGCTGGGGTAATTAAAATGTCTTCTGCGTGGGAGAAACAAGTTTGGAGAATTCAAGGGTTGGTGACGAGGGTTTCTAAAGGGGAAAGAGCTAAATGCCAAATGCCACTGCTCTCCCCAGTACCGCCACAAATGACCAATGGATGCAAAGAGGCAGAGTCCTAAGCCAACAGGGCTGGAAGCAGGACCAGGGGGACATAGCTGATGCCTGCCATGTGGGAGGCTGTGGGGAATACCCTAGTAGTCCCCCTCCCCCCCACACACATATTTTACTGCAGAGCTGTGTACTGCAGGAGTGTGTTTCCCCGGAAGGGTTCACTCTCCCGACCCCCAGAAAAGTACGAGTTGGAAAGGCAGCGGCCTGGAACTGCCCGGCCCAGAGCCAGAGTCAGGAGACAACGCCTCTGTCACTGATCTGCCATGAGCCTCTGGGAACGTCACACAGTCTCCCCGATCCAGGTCTCCCTTTCAGTCAGTGGGGAGCCCAAGCTCTGCCCTGCTGCCAGGCCGCCATGGGGTGAAGAGGAAAATCAGTAGATGTACAGAGGGGCTTTGATACCGCTGAAGTGTGGGTGTGGCTGGGATTTGTGGGGGCTCCGTTCCCTCCATTAGCATCCATCAGCATGCCTGGACCATCACAGCCAGGCAGCGTGTGGAGTCTGAGCATCCCAGGGACACTGCATGCAGACTCTCGGCAGGAGGAGTTTCAGCAGGCAGAGGGGCTTGGAGCCTGACAGCTCCCAGCTGGGAAGACCCATGCTCTGCTCTTCTCAGGCTCTAGCACCTCTCTGCGCTCTAGTTTCTGCTTTTCTATAAAACTGGGAGAGTCCTAGCTCCCTTGAAAAGTTGTTTTGAATTGTGGATGGGAGAGGGTCTGCTAAGCACACAGAATACATATACAGGCGTTACTTAATTAGTTTATTTAGCATAATACAAAACACCAAGCTTTCTTCTAAGCACCTTATCAATATCAATGCATCAAAAACTCATCTTAGCAGGCCCATAAAACAATACTGTTATTGTCACCATTTTATAGAAGAGGAAATGACTCACAGAGCGGGCAACTGACTTGCCCGAGGAAGTGAAAGGGTCTCTATCCTAACCGGGCAGTCTGGCACCACAGTCTCAGCCGACTGCTGCCGTGACAAGGTGTTGATAATTTCGCTGATTGAATTCTACCTTGTACTGCATTCATTCATCCATCGCTCAGGTATTAATAAGCACCTGCTGTGCGTCAGGCACTACTTGGGCCCCGGAGAGAGGTCAACCAGGCAGAGTCCCTGATCCTTCTGCACCTGCAGGAAGCTTCCTAACTCTTGTGCACTGAGTCCATCCATCTGCGTATGCCCCTCTCACCCAGGCCTAGCCCGCAGCCTGGGACCTTAGAGAGCATTTGTATATGGCTGCTAGGTAAATGAATGATTAAATTAAGGAAATGAAAAGTAAAAGAAACAGACACCACCTGGGGCGAGAGGAGAATCTGGGGTGCTAGGATCCCTTCTATAAGATCTCTGACTTTGGCCCCGGGGGACAGTGACTTTTCTGTGGAAAGCACTGGGGCCACTGGGGTGCCTGGAATGGGACCAGGGATTTGGTGGCCTTATTCCCAGCCTCTGATAGCTTTCCAGGACACAGTGCAGTAGGGAGAAACAAGCGTGGTAGGAAGAGATCCAGAAGAGACTCAGGGGATAAGGCAGCTGGTCTCAGTCCCCAGCCCCTGGGTCAGAGCCCTGGATCAGGAGAATGAGCAGGGTCCCCTGAGCTCTGCTGAGGGTGAGGGTGGAGGGAGGTGACAGGCAGTGGTGTGCTGGCACATGCTCTCTAGGTGGGGGGACCCTCCTTTATTATATTTGCCTGCTTCTGTGGTACAAGTACTCCCACCGTGGCCGATTTCAAGCTACCAACACGATGTGGAGCTGCGGGGAGATGAACACAATTGGCTCTCAGAAGCCAGAGTGAGCTACCTGGCTTCTTGGCTTCTGCTTAGGCTGCTTCCTCTGCATGGAATATCCCTCCTCTCTCTCCTTTGGTAAACCCCTACTTATCCCAGAGGCCCAGTTTAAGCGTGTGCTTTTCAGTAAACCTCCTACCTTCCACCTGGCCCCCCTGGACCTCACCTCTCCTGGCACTGTGCTCCATAGCCAACTTCCCAGGCCCGTGAAGGCACAAGCTGGCTGTCCCCGAGCCAGATGCAGGGATGAAGATAGAGACAGGAAGGCCTTGGTCCTGCTCAGGAGCCTCAGCTTAGCTTAGGTCTGGGTGTGGAACATTAGCCAGGTGTCAGATAAGTGAATGGAGGCAGTCAGGGGCTGGCCAGGCTGCAGGTGACTTGTTTCAGAGGACAGTCACTGGTGCTGTCACTCCCCCCAGACCTGGGATGGGTATAACAGTCCACTCAGGGCCTGGGGAGGTGCAAGGCTGTCTAGCTCTGAGGCCAGGCAGCCCAGTGTTGGTGCCCTCTGGCACAGGGATGCCTTTATTCTGCTGATCTCAGGGCACAACTAATTATTCTAATGGGTTTTAATGGCCCTAAATGTTCTCCGAGTTTGGACAGGACCCATTTGGAGCCTGCAGGTGGACAGCGAGGGGGCTGACTTCAGCGTAGATGTTGCAGGAATCCAAAGTGGCAATTCAGTTGCTGCACGAGGTCCGAGACAGGCATGGGGAAGCTCGGGCCCTGAGAGTGACCAGAGCTGGTGCTTTCACAGCTTTGCATGAACCAGCACTGCCCTCGGCATTTACCTGACCCACTTACTAGTCCTCACAACAGTCATAGCAGGGAGAAGCCCATTTTTCAGAGGAAGAAACTGAGGCACAGAGGTTAGACGACTTACCCCAAATCCCACAGCCACTCAGCAGAGGAGCTTGTGTCTGCACTGCCTCGTGTCTACACTGGCTCCAGAGTCCATGCCCTTAGTCTCCACACCATGTGGCTTCCCCAAAGTGGGCAGGGCACAAAGACATCTCTGTGCCCTTATGTAAGGCCACATGGACAGGGTTGGGTCAACTGTGTCCAGTGGGCTGGCCTGAGATAGGCCACAATGTCCTTGACCCGGCCGCTTCCCACCCTCCTCCAGCCGGGACCCAGAGGTACGTTACCAGCGTGGTGAAGATGAAGTGGTAGTACTCAGTCATCATGCCCATGGCCATGGCCTGCGGGAAAGCAGAGTGTCAGCCACCGACAGGGTGCACCCCAGTACCCCCTCCCTTCATCCAGGGGTGAGAGCTGGGGACAGGCCAGGCCAGGCCGGGTCAGGGGGTGGGTGAGCCTGGCTCCTGGACCAGGGCATCCTGATACTTCCTCTGAAGAGCAACAACAACTGGCAGGCAGACAGCAGTGGGTTTCACACTCAACTGTGCAGTGAACTTATTCAGGGCAGATTAGGATGCAAGGGTTTGGACCACACTGTCCAAAAAATCCCGATCCTGCAGGTCCAGGGGGAGTCCAGTTGTGTAAGTTTTTGGTAAGCATCTCTGGGCCTCAGAGAGATGCTGACACATCAGCCCAAGCCTGCCCTTCTAATGTTCGGCCCCACTCAGTGGAGCTCACCAGGCTGGCTCCAGAGAGAGCCCGTCCCCTCCCAGAAGCCAGGGCTGAAGAGGTGGGTGGCGGCTGTCCTCAGCCTTCCCCAGAAGCACGGAGCAGGCCCCACAGCTGCTGGGGGCTTATTATTATCTACCCACATGAAGTCTACATTAATATATCTTCTGTATTTTATTAGGAGCCTGCAATCTATAATACTAACTGTAATGCATTTTCTAGAGTTTCGCAGAAGGCTGGGCCCACAAAGTGCTCTGGGGGAAAATGTCACAGGATCAACTACACCTGGAAACTGCTGTGTGTTCTCTGCCACCCCTGGAGACTCGTGGCCAAGTGAGTGGGGAGGAGGCCTGGCAGCAAACAGAGGACCATAGCCTCTTTAATCCTGTGTCGAGCTAAGCAAGGAATCCTCATTCTTAATTCTAGAAGTTTCCAAGTCAGACAGACCTGGGAGTAAATTCCCACTTCCTAGCTAGATGACCTCAGGCCCATTACTTTTCCTGGGGCTTTGGTCTCTTCACCTGTCAATTGTGCGTGACCTTTGCCCCTCTTTCCCAGGGTCAGTGAGGAGCTTCCCACAGCTGGCAGAGTAACTCCTCATTAAACCAAGGTTGTGATGGTTACTATCATACCCTTACACATGCTGGGAGGAGATGGGAAGCATAGGGCACAGTCGACTGGGAGACTGTGTGTTATGAGATCTCTGGGGAGCGTGTGTTTCCTCCACAGTGACATTAAGGATGCCCCCGCCCAGTGAGGACTGTGTTGGGTACTGGGATAAACCCTCTGCCCCTGCACCCCCCGTGTTTTCTGCTCACCACCTGCAATTCACTAGGTCATGTGTCAAAGTCCCACAGCCACCTCTGCCGATCACCAGGGGCACTTTCTGGGACAGTGTAATTGCCTTTGACACAAAGTGTGGGCTCAAATCAGAGCGGCTGGTTTCGAGGGAGTGCAGGCGATTTCACTGTTATTTTCTTAGGCGGCTGGCAGAGCCTGGCGCTCGTCCCCAGCACGTCATGCAGAGCTATTTGGGAAAGGAGGCCCATCCAGGACTGAGAGCCATTCTCCACCCCCTCCATCACTGCAGAGCTGAGCAGATGGCGCGAGAACCTCGATAAACCTCCTAGTACTAGGAGAGTAACACCGAGTGCCGCGGGCTACAGGGAATTAGTCACTGGGAGAGGCAGCGAGGCATTCTGGGGCTGCTCCTGAGAACCCCAGGCCTCTCTGTGTTTCCTGAAGTGTTCGGCTCCTGTGCAGCTCCTGGTACCTCCCGCCAGCCCCCGCCTCCCACCTGCACAGAGGTGGAATGGAAGGTGACATCATCTACATTGCACTTTCCCTGTGCCAGGCCTGCACGGGGCAGACCATCCATCTTCCCACTAAGTTGGAGTTTAAAGTCCACTGTGCCCCTTTTGCTGCTGGTGAAACTGAAGCTCAAGAGTCAAAGTGATACCCATGGCCTGGCAGCCAGAAAGAGGCAGAGCTGGGGGCTAAGGGGAGGTCTGGCTGGCATCGTGGCAATACTCAGGAAAAGGGGAGGTGGGTGGGAGAAGTGGCAGGCGGACCCTGCCCCTCCCTCCTGCTGGCCGTGGCTCAGGCACCTGCTTGAGGATCTGCGCTGCCATGGTGTGGCTGCAGTCGAAGATGATGCGGAATTCCCGGCCTCGCTTCATCTCCTTGAGCAGGGGGCGCGAGTCGTCAGAATCGATGGGGAGCTGGCGGATCTTCAGGCGAATGTTGTATCTTGATGGGGCCATGATGAGCTCTTGCAGCCGGATGAGCCCTGAGGGGTGCAGAGCACAAAAGGCACACATGCACATGCATGCATACATAGTTGCAGATGTCCACTTGGACTGGTGTGCACACATGTGCCTGGGAACACTGACACGTATCCCACAGAGGTATGTGCACGTGCTTGGGCACAGCCATAGGTGTACAGAGACAGGCGTGCATATACTCAGGCATGGACATGCATACACATCTGGTCATGCCTGTGTGTGCACACAGATTTGCAAGTAGGCGTGTATGCACAAATAGACGCATGGTCACAGGTTAATATGGATCAGACATACACCTGGGCTTATGCACACATATATAGATGAAGACAAAGGCCCATGTACACACAGATACAGGTACACACACACACACACACACACACACACACACACACTCAAAAGTAGGCATGGACAGCCAATCCCCCTGGCCACACCCACCTGCTCCTCTCTAACCCAGCATGGGCATAGAGACTTATAGAGCCTTGTGAAACATGGGACATAATTTCCCTGAACATCTCCAGCAAACTGCCTCTGGGCTGCAGCCATGAGGGTGGTTGCAGCCTCAACTGTACTACTCCATAGCAACCATTGGACTAGAGGAGGCCCCCCGCCCTCACACACCAGGGCAGGCTGCCTGGGCAAGCCAAATCCATTCTCCCAGGGTTAACACACCACCTCCATGAAGCCTTTTCTTTTTTTTTTTTTGTTTTTTTTTGGCGGTACTGGGGATTGAACTCAGGGGCATTCTACCTCCGAGCTATACCCCCAGCCCCATTTTTTATTCTTTATTTTGAAACCGAGTCTCACTAAGTTGCGGAGTGCCTCACTAGGTAGCTGAGGCTGGTCGCGAACCCGGATCCTCCGGTCTCAGCCTCCCGAATGCTGGGATTACAAGCGTGCGCCAC